>PVJC01022765.1:0-27002 GCA_004026665.1 Murina feae
GTGCTCTGCTAGCTCGCCAGCTGGGTGGCAGGTGTTGTAGGAGCAGGATGGCTTCCGGCCAACTACACAGCCTTCCCATCGAGACAGGGGCGCCCCCACCCCAGGACGCCTCGGGCAGTGGCTGGGCTTACCTTGAACATGAACCCCGGGGGCAGGTCCACACGCACAGCCCCGCTGCTGCCCTCCACAGCGCCGTTCACTGCAGGGAAGGTCTCCACCACCACGGCCGGCAGGGAGTTCTGGGAGGGAGCACGGTCTGTGAGCAGAGGTGGCAGGGGAAGGCCCAGCCTGCCTCAGTCTCCCCCACAGGAACTGCAGCTGGACAGAGTGGAACAGGCAGGCGGGCAGCAGACAGACAGACAGGAGGAAAGGCAGGGCCCGGGCCCGAGTCTCACCGAGGCTGCTTCGCCAGCTGCCGTGTCCCCGGGCTCCTGGGCTTCGGCCGCAGGTTGGGTGCCCCCCGCCACCTCTGAGGCCTCTGCTGGCTGCAACATAAACGCAGCCGGGTCAGACACGGGGCCGCCCCGGGACAGGCAGGGGTCAGGGCAGCACCGAATGGTGCCTACAGTCGGCCTGTGTCCTGCACAGCACCGAGAGCCCCGGCAGGAGAGCGAGGTCCTGGGCGTGGGGAGCAGCTGGCCCCGACTCGCCCTCACAGGCCCTCCTAGGCCCAAGCTCGGCCCAGCCTCGGCTCCCACGGCCCTGCCCGGCCCCCTGCCCTCAGGCTGGAGGAGGACGCAGCACAGCTGGGATCGTGAAGGGGGCCTGGGCAAGGCTGGGCGATGCCACCTGGCGGCACCTCGGCCACTTCCAGCTCCGGGAGAATCCCGCAGCCTTCCTCACTCTTCAAGGGGGAATGACAGCGCAGGGTGAGGTAAGTGAGGAAATCCTGACAGGTTCTCACCTAAACCAGTGGGGCCCTACCTGCTCCTCCCGCCCCTGACAGAGGCTGCGCTGGGGGCTGGGGGGGCTGCTCTGAGCCAGCCATCCTGAACACAGGGGCACGGGCTCGGGCTCACGTAGCGTGTCCATCCTGTGCTCCCTCCTCTAGGCTCGTCTTCCATGCTACGCCCCCAGATACGAGGGCAGATGGGGGCTGGCAGGCGGGCACTTACTTGGGCGGGCCCCGGCTCGGCCCCCTGGCTGGGCCAGGCCACAGCAAAGGTGCCCTCGGCAGCACTGGGCTCCCTGGAAGGTAAGCTGCCAGCTGGACCCTCTGTGGGCTGGTGACGGCCACCAGAGAGAAGGGGTGGGAGGGCGGGAGGCAGGGAGAGAAGGTGGTGGAGAGGGCACGAGACAGAGACAGGCGTGAGCCCCCTGTGCTGGCAGAGGGGCCCGGGTGCCTGCGGGGCACCTGCCTCCACTTCCTGGGTCCCTCGACAGCGGCAGGCAGGTGGGAACGCACCGCACTCGGCACCCCGAAACCTGCTCGTCAGAACGGCTCTGCCTGCCCCCCGCAGGCCCCTCCAGAGGCAGCCCTCCTGTGGGCTGTCCCCCCTCCCTGGGCCTGGGCCACGGCACTGTCGCCAGCCCCTCCTACGGGCATTCGTGTCAGAGCCGCCAGGTTATGCATCATGTGCACAGCAGCCTGCCTTTCCCTCCCGTCCGCCCTGTCCCAAAAGCCTAGACGCCACTGCCCCGTATGGCCCGTGGACAGAAAGCCCGACCTGACTGAGTCCCAGCCCAGCACAAGGGCAGCATGTCCATCCTGGACGCCCAGCGGGCGGTGGGGAGGCCGCTCACAGGCCCTGACGCCAGCCACACTGGGAGGACCCCTTCTCCAGCGAAACCAAAGAGCCCTTTGCCATTGGGGCTGGTGGGGGCAGGCACCCACAGAGGAGAGGGAGCAGCTGGACACGCAGCTGTGCGTGCACGTGTGAGCGGGCGGCCCCACGCGGGGGAGTGGCCCCGACCGACACCGGGCAAGCAGGCTTACCTCCCAGAGATCCCAGGGGATGGGCTGAGCGCAGCAGAGGGAGAAGCACAGAGTTAGCACAGGAGTTAGGGGGGCAGGCAAGCAGCCCCAGGACCCACCCCACAACCCTCCCCCCAGGGCCCTTGAGCCAGCAGGCACAGGGCAGCCTGTGCCAGGCTGGGTCCCCAGAAGGCTGAGTCCTGGACACCTCTCAGGGGACTGCAACCCCAGGCCAGGGAACACTCCAACAGGGCTGCTGCCAGGAGAGGCGCAAGTGCTGGGAGAAGCCGTCCACTGCCAGGTGAGGCCGGCTGGCCCTCCCTCAGGGCGCGCCCAGCCTGCTCGCTTCCATTCCCCTGGGGCCCGGGACAGAGTGGGAGGGAGAAGAGCCAGGACTACATGGGCCCACACGGCTGGGGCAGGCGTGAGCCCAGGGCCCAGCCGCCCAGATGCTGAAGGGCACACAGGTGGTGGCAGATTCAGACCAACCTGACCGGAGGGCGTGGGCGCCTTCACTGGGCTCGCCACGGGTGGCAGGGGGTCAAAGTCCAGGTCCAGCAGACTGGCCTGCTCCGAGAACGGCCCTGGGGCCTCAAACTGGGTGGCAGCGGCAGAGGAGGAAGGCAGTTAGTGACAGAAAGCACAGCACAGGCAGGCGCGGTGAGGCACGGGCACACGGGCGCCCGCGCAAACAGGGGCCCCTCACAGGGAGCAGCACATCCTTGCCAGACACCCTGGCGCACGCTCCCACCCCACCCACAAGCCTGGTCCCACCTCAGGCACCAGCCCGCTCGCCATGGGGCTCTGCTTCCTGCACCACAAGCACCCGGGACCTCACCACCCACCCGAGAAGCCCGGGCGGTGCCCCAGGCTGGGCAGGACAAAGCGGGCCCCTGGACAGGCTCGGTCTGCCTCGCTGCCCCGTACGGACGTCCGCCCATGTGACAACCGCCCACCAGCCAGCTCCAGGGAGTGAGGACAGGACCGAGCCAGCCACACTGCCGAGGAGCCCAATCCTGACGGTGGGTCCCCAGCACCCAAATCCCGCCCCAGCCACCCGAGGTTACCATGCAGGGGTCTGGGCGCAGCTCAGGAATGGGCCTGACAGGCACAGCCCGGAGAAAGGAACATGGCGGCCCACGCGCACTGGAGACCCAGCCCACTGTGGGGGGCTCAGTCCCAGAGCCGCCTGCAGAAGACGCCCTGCCCCTCCACACCGAGCCCGGGGCACACGCGGCCCTCCATCCAAGTGAGGGTCTCCCCTGGCCTCCCACCCTCCTGGGGGCCGTAGACTCTGGAGCCCAGCCCGGCTCTGCCTTTCGTGATGGGCACCAGCCCTGATAGGGGGTGCCCTCCAGTCCTCTGAGGCCCCGAGACCTGGGGTATGGGAGGGGCTCCCCAGAGAAGCCTGCTCAGCGGAGATGTGGCCTCAGGAGAGCCCTTCAGGCCTGAGAGCACCTGGTGCTGCTGCCCCACAGCTCAGGGGACAGGCACCCCCTCGCCCAGAGCCCAGGCCACGAGACTCACTTCCTGGACAGGAGGGCCCGCCCGGCTCAGCCCAGCCCCTGCTTCTTCCTGCAGGTTGAACCCTGGGGGAGGTGTCACTGCTGTCCCCACAACCCTGCCTCTGAGGGAACCCATGCCCAGGACACGGTAGGTACAGCCTCTGGGTGCTCCCACCAGCCTGCGCCTGCGGGAGCACTTCCCTCCCTGGAGCCCCACACCCGCCCTTTCTCAGAAGACACCCAGGCCCAGGCAGCTGCCGCCGCATGCTCCAAGGACCCAGTGTCCAGGCCCAGGGCAGCCCACATCCTCCTGCCCACCGTCCAGCAGCCCAGCACCCCTGGAACCCTCACCACGCAGGATCGGGACCGGACCCGCCCCAGGCAACACCCCCCACATCTCCCCCACCCGTGTACAGTCCCCTCCCGCCGGGCAGGGCGGACCTCACGTCCCTGCAGCAGGGGCAGCATGTGGTGAGCATGCAGATGACTCGCTGGGGCTGGCGGTCTGGCTGCAGGGCAGGCCCGCAGCTCACCTGGCACTTGGACCCCCCGTCAGAGGGCAGCTGGGAACGGACCAGGGTGGTTATGGAGATGGTGGCACTGCTGGTCAGGTTCACAGTGTTGGGCACGCGCAGAAGCGCACTCCGGGGGCCAGCGGCCAGCCGCCTGCTGCCTGCGCTCAGGAGTACCGAGCCGGAGCCGGCTCCCACCGCTACCAGGGCCTGTCAGCACCTCCCCCTGCACTCACACCTGCTCTGCCCCAGCCCGGGGCCTCTGAGAGGGGCTAAGGAGTCAGAGCGAGTGCCCCAGGCAGGGCCAACCCACAGCAGCAGCCCAACCCAGGCCCACCACAGCCTGGGGCTAGAATTCCACACAGAACCAAGCCTCACATGGCCAGAGCCTGGCTGGGAGGCCCAGGACCCAGGCTTGAGCAGGTGCTCCCTGGCCCCGCTGCTCGGACGGTGCAGCGCTCCAGAGCGACCACAGAGACCTGCGCGCGGCCCTCCTGCTGTCCTGCTGTGAACGGCACTCAGCACAGGAGCTCCAGGAGCTCTGAGCCCATCACTCAGCCTCGCGGCTGTCGGGCCTGCAGCTCCTGGCGGTCACCAGCCCCAAGAAGGACCCTCCCTCCCCGACTAGCAAGGCCTCCGTGCTCCCACCCCTTTCAGCCATAGCATCAATGGATCCCGGAGGCAGTGAGGATCACCCTGCTGGGACCATTTGCTCGTGTGCCTGCATGTGGCCCCAGTACATGCTCAGGGATGGATGAGGGATGAGAGATGAAAGCACGTGTGAATCAATGAGTGAGAGAGGCCCAGGCCAAGCTCTCCGGCCCGATGCCTGGCCCTTGAGGCAGCGGCACAGGGTGTGGGGTGTCGGGAAGGCCATGCACGCCCCGAGAGCAAGAGGAGGGAGAGCGGGGCCGCGGCGGCCGCGGCTGACCTGGGAGGGGGTGGTCACGCTGATCTCAGGGACAAAGGTGTCACCAAACAGGCTGAGGATCTGCTCCTGCTTGACCTCCTTGGATGGGGTGTGTTTGGGAGGCGGAGGGACGGGTGGGCCTTTCCGGAGCTGAGTCCACAGCGGGTGAGGGGCCGCGCAGGGAGCACAGGGGCGGGGGAGACAGACAGAGACAAAGCGAAGGTTAGTCCCACACAGGCCACAGCCCCACCAGGAACTGGGGAAGACGAAGCAAGGAGGCACTGCTCCCCAAGACAGACCCAGGGCCACGCCACCCTCCCAAGGGAGGAGGCCCAACACGCTGCGCAGAGAGAAAGGAGAGAAGGGAGGGGAGAAAAGGAAGGGGAAGAGGTGAGAGAAGAGAAAAGACGAAGGGAATGGCCCGGGCAGGCTCGCCAGGTGAGAGGCTGGGAAGCGCCGGCAGCAGCGCCCTGCAGCCTGGCCCTGCATCACTCCGCCCCTCTGGCGGCCCCGGAGCAGGGCCCGGAAGAGGCTACAGAGGCAGTGACACCCCTGCCACAGGGAGCCTCAGGCACCTCACAGAGCCCGCCTGAAGCACTTGTCAAGCTGGGCTGCCGGTCTGCCTCCCAGGCGACTCGGGCTTCCACACATGGCCACGTGGACGTGGCGCTCAACGTGGCTCCTGTCACTGTTACCATCTGTGTCCTCGTCACTGTCGGGTGGGTTGAGGCACAGGCCCGGCAGAGCTGCCGCCAGGAGCGGAGGGTGGGACAGCCATGGAGGGACGCTGCATCCTCCCTCCCCTTCCAACTCCGGGGAAGCGGCTGCAGAAACGGCTACAGAAAACAACTGGCAGCCTGGTGGGCAGGGGCAGGGGCCGCTGGACCCGGCCTGACCCGGCCCGCCCCGCCCCCCGCAGAGCCCTCGCTGGGCCCTTTCACTGTCCCACGCAGGAGGGAGAAGGCGAGGCCAGCGTGGGGGCCGCCTCTGAGGACGTGGTGCTCGGGTTGCGGGCCCAGTGTCCTACATGGTAGGGAAGACGGAGGAAGTAAAGCCACCCAAAGCCGAGGAGGGAGGAGGGGGCGCTGCAGCGGGCCAGGGCACAGTGAGGCGGGAAGAAACAGGACAGACGCCCCTGCAGGGGCCAGACCGTTACGGGGAGCCTGGGCCAGGCAGGGCCAGAGGGAGGACAAGGCCAGGACCAGCCCCCTCTGGGCAGGGCCTCTGGCTCCAAACCTGCCCAGGCCCCGGGCAGGAAGCAGAACTAGGAAAGGGGGCAACAGTGAAGCAGGAAGACAAGCAGGAGGGGGACAGGCCACTGAGGGACCATGCCTACCTGAGACGGGGACTTGGGCAGGGCAGCCCCGGGGGTGGCCGCACTGGCCAGCTCGGGCTCATGGTTGACTCTGACCTCAGGGGTGGCCGCAGGGGAGCCGTCTGGCGGCGGCGAAGGGCTCTTGTTCTCTTTTGCAGGGGCACTGTCACTGCGGAGGGAAAACAGAGGGTGTCCAGTGGAGGGAGGTCCTAGAGCCAAAGAGGAAGTGTGCAAATCTGCAGGTGTGTGGGAGAGGGGTGTGCATGAGAACATGTGTATGTGAGCATGTAGAGCAGTGTGTGGGAGGGGTGTGCATGTGCGGATGCCCCAGGGCCCGAGTGCATGAGAACGTGTGCGTGAGCATGTAGTGTGTGGGAGGGGTGTGCATGTGCAGATGCCCTGGGGCCCGTGTGCATGAGAACGTGTGTGTGTGAGCATGTAGTGTGTGGGAGGGGTGTGTGCATGTGCGGATGCCCTGGGGCCCGAGTGTATGAGAACATGTGTGTGTGAGCATGTAGTATGTGGGAGGGGTGTGCATGTGCGGATGCCCTGGGGCTCGTGTGCATGAGAACGTGTGTGTGTGTGAGCATGTAGTGTGTGGGAGGGGTGTGCATGTGCGGATGCCCTGGGGCCCGTGTGCATGAGAACATGTGTGAGTGTGATGAGTGTCCACATGGACTCATTGGGAACATGTGATGTGATGTGCCCACGTGTGAGCTGCGTGTCCCTGTACCTGAGGACTTGCAGCAGCACCTGGGGGAGCTCTGAGCTGGGGGCTGTGGTCCCCAGGGGACGGGGCAGGTCCCGAGCCAGCACCAGGGGCAGCCCAGTAGCCTCACAGGCCCGAGCTCCCCAGCAGAAGCCAAACATCCTAGAGGCAAAGTGAGTCCCCACAAGCCACACATCAGCTTCTGTCTCCGGCTGCCACTGAGCTGGACCCAAAGGCCTCTGGCTGCCTCCTGCTTTGCCCCCACTCACACCCAAACGCCCGGCTCCCCGTCCACACTGCAACCTCTGCCCATGCCACCCATCACTGTCTCTGAACGGGGAAGACCTGGGGCACCACCCAGGGGCCATGGGCGATGGGAGACAGAGGGGTGCCCACAGCCCAGGAGTGGGATGGAGGGTGAGGTCTCTAAGCTACACGGTTCAGCACTGAGAACCAGACAGCTGTGTGCACAGGCCTCCGCGTGGGGAGACGGCCGAGGGCAAACCCTGTGCTCAGATGCGCTAAGACAGGGCTGACGGAGACCAGCCACTCGCCAGGGGGCTGTGTGCATTCACATTCAAGTGGAATCAATTTAAGAATCCAGCTCCTCAGGCCTCTGGCCGGCTGTGTGCACAGGGCGGCTCTAAAAGTGCATGGAGAAACGCGTCACCTGGGGAGAGGCCGGTGGCGGACAGCCTGACGCTGCTGGCACTTGCCCCGTTAGTGAGTGAGTGTGTCCTGGGAGGAGGGGCTCCTTGAAGAACAGATGGAGGACAGAGGTGGGCGCACACCACTTGAGCACTACCCTGCCGGCGCCTCCCAGGGCCCTTCCTGGCCACTGAACGGTCGGGTCTGGCCCAGCCAGTGCACACACGGCTCAGGCTGCCTGCCCGCCATCCCCCCGCCCTCCGCCCTGTGCCCTGCCGCACACCACACAGCACAGCGCGCTCCGGCCCCGCTGGCAGCACCACGCGGAGGGCAGGTTAGGGGTTAGTGGCGCCCTCGGAGCAGGCAGGAGGCATGCACGGGCCCAGCCAGGTGCCGGCCTCGGCCCCACAGCACGCAGTGCGGTACCTGGGCTTCTTCCTGCGCAGCCGGGAGAACAGTTTAGCTTTCTTTCTGTGGGGACGGATGGGACGGAGGCCTTCACCGGGGGAACTGTGGGATGTGGGGCTGGCCTGTCCTCATCCCTCATCAGAGCCACTAACGGGGGGCTGGGCAGAAAGCAAAGTCTCCCCGAACACCCAAGGGCCGTGAGGCCTGGCCTGCCTGGCTGCCACGGTCTGTTCCCCGGGCCCTGGGATGGCGCAGACGAAACGGGCAGAGCCTGGTGGGCGGCGGGCACTGGGCTGGGGCAGCCACAAGCTCAGGGGCCCCGCATCGGGAAGGGGTGGGCTCCACTGCCAGTGCAGCAGGTGCTGGCCAGGGGAGCAGGCCTCCTGTGGGGAAGCGGCTCACAGCCTCCAGCCCTCCCTTGCCCTCCAGGTGACCAGGATGGTGACCAGGATGGCCACTGCCCGCCCCGCCCCCACTCAACCTGGCCGCTGCATGCACCTCATCCCGCAGTGCATCAGGGGGCTGGTCCTCCACCGCCACTCCACCCCAGCGCTCTCAGCCCAGGGCACGTTTATATCATTTTCAGAGAAGAGGGAGCGTAGTATTCACTGAATACCTCCGTAGACCCGTAACCCCCATCACCCAGAAGCAGAGTCAGCCACCCCTCCTACAGGCGAGGAAAGCAAGGCTCCTTGTGGTCCCCACTCGGGGGGTGATGACCGGGCAGGAAGGAAACTCCCACACAGGCCACAGAGGGAAGACTTTGCCTCCCCCTGCTCGCTCGCACTTGCCCCTCAGGAAATGGTCTCCTCGGAGGCAGTGTGGCAGGAACAAGGCCACCCTGGCCTGGGTGCAGAATGCCAGTCCGGGGACGCGGGCTTCCCGGGAGCAGGAGGCAGGGAGGGCGCCACCCACTCTAAGAGGACTGCTCACTGCCCAGCAGCCACACACCTGGGGTCAGTTACCCCCCCGACACCTTCCCCGCCCCCCTGCACCCACGGCCCCGGCCACCTGCCCTGCAGATGAGGACGTGGCCAGGCTCAGGTGGTGTGCAGACTGCCCTGCAAGGGCACCTCCCCATGGGAGCATGGGGCAGGCAGTGCCCTCACCTGCTCCCCTGAGCACAGGCAGGCCAAGCCGGGAAGGCCCAACCCAGGCGACCACAGCAGCAGCCCTGCCCCTGCCACGCCCGCGCCCCACCAGCAGCAGAGAATGGCGCCTCACGCACCTGGGCTGGGCCTTGACCGTGAAGGTGTTGCTTCCGTGCTGCTTCTCCAGGCTGACCAGCACGTCATTGAGGCTCTGGTTGAGCTGCAGAGGGAGAGCACAGGTAGGGGAGCCTCTGGAGCCACCCAACAGCCACTCTCCCCACGCCACCTTGCCTCTCCCTCTGAACCCCTTCCCTGTGGGAACAGCTCTGCTCTCCCATCAGGGGGAGCTGCGAACGCACACCCCAAACCAGGCAGCCAAGGGCCAGATGGAGGCAGTGGCTACCCAGCCACAGCTGTTGTTTCCAGGGACCATCTTTTCTTTCCTTTCTACTCGTAGATTCCTCAAACGCCACACAGAGCTGGTCCTGCTTTAAAACGTCTCAGCTGCTCTTGCAAACTAACTGTGGGTCTGACCTGCTGAGGTCTTCTTGCCCAGGTGCTTCCAGGCCACACCACCTGCCAGGGAGGTCCCCACGGCACAGGCAGGTCTGCCCCCCGCACGCGAGTCTCACTACTGAGAACCCGACCTCTGTTCTGGCTGCTGGAAGCTCAGAGATTCATCTCCCCGCTATGTTACATAAACATTTTCTCCCCCAAACCACCTCTCTCTGTGTTTCCATTTTCCTAGGCTCTCGGGTCTCTGAAGGGAAAAGGGAAAGAAGGCAGAAAGGGGATGGCTCCACGGCAGGAAGTCCCACGTGGTGTGACACGGGGACTCGGGGAAGGCCCACAGTGCTGCTCCCTCTGGCCGGGCCTGGGCCCACAGCATCCCTTCCCCCCTCCAGACCCAGCGCCAGAGTGACCCGCTCAGGGCAGTGGGAGGAGGCCGCCAGTCGGGTCTCCCTCAGCTCTGCCCTCGAAGTCCCGGGTAAACTAACGTGAAAACAACGCAGCGTGGGGGTGGAGGCCATCAGACCCCTGCTCACCCCAGGTGCAGGCAGACAACACAGTCCTGGTTCAGTATCTAGGACACATGGAAGGGTATTAAAAGCTGAGGAAACCCTCGAAATTTATTCACTAGCCTACACACTGGGAAGCCACCACCTGACACGGCTCCCTGGGCCAAAGCTGCCTGGGAACAGGTAACCGGTGTGGGCAGGGCTGGCTCTGCAGCCGCGTGCGGGACGGGCGTGGGGCCTGGCGCTCCGCCCACAGCCCCCAGCACAGTGCAGCTCCCGGGGCGCCAGGGACGCGGGCAGGGCAGCTCCCACACCCCCTGCTGGGCCCTGGGTGGCACGCTACACCCACCTTGCTCATCTCCCTGTGGAAGTTCTCCTCCAGGCCTGCGATGCTCTGGAACGTGTTGACGTAGAAACCCACACGGCTGCCGGGGGGGGGGGGACACAAAACGAACACGAGGGTCAGGGTGGGCAACCAGGAGAGGCGTACACGCCGCCCACCCCACCCTCACCTGGCAGCCCGGAGGGCGCACGCGACAGGCGCGGCACAGCTGTGCGGCCTGGGAAGGAGGCGAGGGGCCGGCCCCCCCCTCACCTGTTCCACAGGGACGGCAGCTCCTCCTGCAGGTCCACGTTCATCTCCTCGAACACCTTCTGCGCTTTGATGAGCTCCTCCTCGGCCTGCAGGCAGGACAGTCATTGCTTCTGCCGCCCGTCCCAGCCAGCGAGGCCAGGCCAGGCCACCCTAGACCCGCTCTCCAACCTCCCGCCCAGCCGGCTCAGACAGAGCTCTGGGAAAGGGGAGTGGGACGGGGCAGCCCCACCCTCGCAGCCCCCAGGACCCAGCGCCAGGCCCTGTGAGGCCCTCCAAGGGGGCGGAGCAGCCATGGCAAAGGGTGGACCAGGAGGGAGAAGAGGGGGGAGGCGGGCACAATGAGAAGGACAGGCATGGCCAGGTGCTGGGGCAAAGGGCTCAGCCACGGACCTGCCCCCCTGTGAGCCCTGAGGCTCCCGGTCACCCTGCTGCCCAGCTCTCTGGGTCCTGCTGTCCCTCCCAGGGTCCCTTGCCTCCTTTCTCAAGGCACCTCTACTCAGTCTCAGCCACCAGCCTGCATTTCACCTCCCAACAGTCTTCCCCAGCCCCACCCCTACATCCTCTCCTGGCACCTGTGCACCCAGATGGAGAGCGGGACCCCAAGAGCATAGAGCTGGCAGCCAGTAGGGTGCCTGAACCTGCTCCAAGCCCCCGCCTGCCCTGGGCACTCAGTGCCCTCCACCCTTGCACCCCGCAGGGTGCTGGGGCCCAGGCAGAGCCCAATGGGGGAGTGAAGCAGCAGCAGCTCCCGAAGGTGCAGGGCCATCACCAGACCCTGCCTGGAGGGCTCCGCCAGCTCCTGGAGGCGCTGCTGGAGACAGTGACTCGGGTGACGGGGGCGCGGTCCGAGTCACTGCCCAGGAGCGTGGCCGGCTCCACCCAGGACCACTTCCCACAGCAGCTCTGTTCCCAGGCCTCTGACAAAGGCAGCCTCTGGCTGGGATGCCGCATCATCACAAAGCACCAGGGTCCTGAGCCCAAGGCCGGCCCACCCACCTCGGGCACCAGGACCAGCCTGCGCCCGCCCTACTGCACTGTGCCCAGGCCGAGCCCTGTGGCTTGGGGTGCAGTGGGAGGAGAGAGGGGCCTTCAGGCTTCTGGAACTTGCTCACGTGAGCATGCCCCGGCCCAAACTTTAGAAACCTAATTTAACCATCAAAGGTAGAAAGGGAGGGAAAGGAACACATGCCCGGCTGCTCCTGACGGAGTGGCTCTGGCCTAGGCAGCCTGTGCTGCCTGGGGCTGCTGAAGACAGTCTGTGAAACCACAACACGAGTGGCCCCCACACCGGCGCGAGCGCCAGGCACTGCCCTGCACGCCTCTCGCGACAACCAGGAGTCTGGCTCTAGGCCCGTCCCGGGCGCCGGCCCTGACCGGCCCATCTTGTGCCTTTGGAGGCCGCCTCCACCCCACAGGCCGGCCCTAACTCCCAATAAACAATCGTGACCAGGACGATAGCAACGGCACAATCTCGGCGCTGAGTGCCGGCCTGGCCCGTGTCCCAGCGGTACTGCAGTGAACGCGCGACTCGGCTTAATTCCCGAAGGTCAGGGCCTCAGTCTTCTTCACTGAGTCACATTCACCTCCGGGACTCTGAGCAGCAGGGAGTGCAGGAGAGCCATCCGCTGGGGGGGCTTGTGGCCCCCGTGGCTCTGCTACATGCTGACCAGTGGGCGTGTGCAGCGGACACAAACGGGCCGCTTGCCAAGCGCCAGGCACCAGGGCCTGCAGGCAGGTGTTGGGGGACTGGCAAGTGTGAAGAGCTCAGACAAGCCTGGGCACACCTGGAGCTGGTCAGCTGAGAGCCCACAGCCCCACCAGGTTGCACTGTTTCTGCAAAGTCAGCCAGCCCTCGGGGCAGCCTCAGGCCCCAGGTACCCCGCTCACGCCCGCGGGACCCAGCCAGGCGTGAGGTGGGGGAAAGCCAAAGGAAGATGCTCAATCCAAATGGGAAAGCCAGCTTGGCTGCAGGCGAAACATCTGCATCCAACATCCAGAGATGGCATTGCGCGCTTCAGCTTCCCCTGCTGCACCCCAAGGGCTGGGTGTGGGCCCTCCCAGCAGGATCTCCAGCCACACCCATCCCAGGAGCCCCAAAGTGACTACAGGCCACACCCCAGGCCCCACAGTCTCTCAGGGACACTGCTTCTCACAAAAATGTTCATCTGGCCTCTGGCCAGACCCGCCTCAGGAAAATGACATAGGAACCATGTCGCTGGGCCAGCGGCCCCAGCCCTCTGGCCAGAGTCCCAAGCTCTGCAAAACGCCCACCCACCCTCCTGCACCCCCACAGCAGAGGAGACACGGCCTGTCACCGATGCTGGGGCCTCCCTCAAACCCTGGAGTTCCTGGGCACTCTCCTCGCAAATCAGCCCACAGCTCTGGCCTAAAAGAAATCAGGCAGCAGGTCAAGTCAGAAGCTGGGCACCCGCCCATGCTGACCCGGCACCCGCCACACAGAGGCATCCGATCCATGTGGCCGGGACGACGGAATCAGGAGGTGGCCGAGCAAAACAGGCAGCTTCCCAGAGAGAAACCCAACCTCCTGGGTTGGACTGTCGCCTGCCCCCACCCCAAGACCACGAGGGGTTCAGGTTCCAGGTCACGTCAGTTTCTCTGGAGAGAAAACCAGAAGGCCACCTCTCCCAGGCCCTGCACCCAGCGGCCCTGCACACTGCGCCCGTCCGAGAGGAGGGCAGTATTGCTGGCTACGTCCCTCTTTCAGGAGGCCCCGAGATCACTGTGTGCAGCCCGCCCCCAGGCCTCAGCACCCCAGCCTGGCCGAAGAGCCCTCCCTGCCCCCTCCAGGGGTTTATGGGGCTCACAGTCCCCATGAGTCTGTGGCAGGACCACCCGCACAGAGCCTGGGCCAGGGCACAGAGCCTTGAAGTCCTGTGAGCCCCAATTCAGCCATGGCGCGGCTCTGGGGCCCCGGCCAGGAGACTCTGCCCCCTCAGGTTTTCTCCTCAGAAAATGCAGGACCCCGTCACAGTGCTGAGGCCCGAAGCACAGCATGCCAGGCCAGAGCCCTGGTGCCAGCAGCCCCTCCCTGCAGGAGCCTCAGAGGACAAAAGGCTCCAGGCTCTCCTGGGCTTCTGGACGCTAGGGTGTCAGCCTCAGGACCGCCAGAGCCCGATGCTGAGCCCACCCTGGCCACCCGAGCCCCAGCCTCTGTCCCTGCTGCGCCCCAGGGCTGGTCTGCGGCAGGAGTTCCCAGCACAGGCCTCTGAAACCAGCCCTGCCTCCAGCCCGGAAAAGGCTCCCTGCCCTCCCCCCGTCCCCCAAAGCCAGGGCAGTGCAGACAGGACAGGGCCACAGACCAGAAGGCGCCAGCGCGTGCAAGGTTAGAAGCCAGTGTCACCTGATTTCGGAGCAGGTTAGTTTGAGCTACGAGATGAGCCTGCAGTTTGCCTTGGCACCACTGGGGGGCGGCTTTCTCAAGCAGCGAGACAGGCTGGGGAAGGGAGGTCAGGTGAAGGGGAGAGGAAGACAGGAGGGAGACAGAGAGAAACAGACAGAGGTTAAACACCAAGTCCAAAGGCCTGGAAGGCTGACAAACAAGCTGCTGCCATCCAGGGATCCGGCCTCACAGAGGCCCAGAGAATTAGGGGAGCCCCAGCAGGCGCAGAAGGGGTGAACTCCAACTGCAAAGCAAAATGTGAGAACTGTTAGCTGAGGGGGGGGGGGAGGGGGCGCGGCAAGCAGGGCCTGCCCTGGGGCAGGGCTCTCCCTCAGGATCTGTGGAAAATGGGGCCCTCGCCAAGTCCTGTGGCCCCCCAAACCCCTCCCCACTCCATCCCGCCGCCTGGCTTGTTCCAGCAGATGCAGGCTCGCATGGTTCCTGGGGCGTCCACTCAGACACCGGCTGGATGAGGGCCTCACCCCTGCAACCCAAGCCTCCTTCAGGAAAGTGCCACAGGGAGCAGAGCAAAGGGCGGGGAGGAGGGTGGGGACAGGACCAGGGGCTGGACAGGTGCCACTTAATGAGCTGAGGGGCCACCCCGGGGACCATGAGGACCTGTCACCCACCACCCAGCTCTGCGATCTGCCACCTGTAACAGGTGGAGGGCAGGGGCCAGGGTGCAAAGGAGCAGTGAGCCCAGCTCAGGGCAGGCTCCTGGGCCCGTGCCCAGCCCTCCCCTGCTGTCTCCCCAGCACTGCCCTGGTCCCTCACCTTGGCAATTTTGGCTTCATCCTTCTTTTTGGCTGTTTGGAGGGACTCGTAATGGTGCCGGGCACTGTCGTAGTCCACCAGCTTCCGGCCTCGCTTAGCAATGCGTGACTGGGAGAGAGCGGAGGAGAGGGCTGAACAGGCCTGGTCTTGGCTGCCAACCGGCGGCCCGGCAAAACAGGACCGGGAGGAAGCCAGAGCGCTCCGAGGTAGGCCCACCTGGCAAGGCCGTGACACCTCTGCGCCCTCTGCACCCCTCCCTCCACAGTCACACCACCGCCGTCGCGTATCACCCACGGTCTCGCCCACCAGCCCGTCGAGGCCGAGCCTCCTCCCCGCCTGGCCCTCGGGCCCTCGGCCATGCCTCTGCGCCCGGCGCCTCTCCTCCAGGGCCACGCTGTTAGCCCTCCACACTCCCACCAGACACCCTCGCGAGCCGAGGCGTCAGCATGGGGTGGGTGGGGCCCGCGTGGAGCATGACCCTGTGGGTCGGTCCAGCATCACGGTCACCACCTGGGCCAGGCGCCTCTTCTTCCACGGCAGAAGCACTGGGGCCCGGGGCCTCGGCGGAGACACCGGCTCACTGACCAGCGCAGCCCCAGGCCAGCAGGGCAGCTGGCTTTTTGAACACACAGCCACACAGCTACACCAGGTAAGGGCGACACACAGCACCCACAGCCCAGCACACGCCCCTCCAGGCGGACATCCCTCGACACGTCTCGTACAGCCCACCATCTCCAGGGCGCCGCCACACACAGGCACGTGCACTGCGGGCTCTCTTCCCCTCGCCGAGGCCCAGCGCCCAGCGCCCAGCTCAGAAAGGGCCCGGCTGGGCTGGCGGGCTGGCCGCAGCAGGAGCAGCCCTGGAGGGACCACGCGCCGGCGGCAGGGATGCCTGCCTCTGGGCAGGTGACTTCGGTGCCTGAGCCAGCCCCTGACTGCCCTGCCCCGTCCCTCTCTCCCTCTCGTTTCCCGGCATGAGCGCCACACGGCAGCCTCACCTTGATGTCAGGGAACTGGCCCAGGTACGTGTCCATGGTCAGCAGCGCCTGGTCCACCAGCTTCTGGTGGTAATCCATCCAGAGCAGGTCGTTGTCCTAAGGAGGCAGCAGCAGGTGAGGGCACCACTAGGGCGCCGGCCACCCCAGCCCACGCTCTCGCCTCCCAGGAACCTTGGAGCTCGGCTCTTGCCCCATCGCTTCAAGGCTCGGTGCCGCCTCAAAACCTCAGTGTCCTCACTGGTAAACGGGCCGGCGAGGCTCCGTGGGAGGGCCGAGCACCTCCCTGCCCACTCACCTCGGCGATCTTGTTCGCTTCGCCCCTGCCAGGCCAGTCGGGCTCATACACCTCCTGCAGACACTCGTTCAGCTTCTTAGAGGCCTCGTGCATGGCTGGGGGCAGAAGGGTCATGCAGCAGCCAGGGCCACGGGACCTGGGATGGAGGGTCCCCAGAGGCCCAGGAGTCCTTGCCCCTTCCCCACAGACCCTCACAGCTCTTTACACACCAGCTCCGCACGGGAAGGCCCCGCCCTGCACCCATGAGGCCTGGCCCTTACCTTTGACGGAGGCCAAGTAGGTCCGGAGATCCTTCTGCAGCCGGGTGCCCTCATTCTGCAAAGAAAAAGGTGAGGGCCTGGGGGCACGCCCTGTACCCCTCCTTCTCCCTCCTGCACCCCTGCACTCCACAGATAAATGAAGGCTGTTCTCACAGCACACGGCAGGACTAGAGAAGGGAGAGGAACGAATGGCCTGGACGCGCCTGGCCCCCAGCTCAGCCTCCGCACAGCAGTAGCACCTCTGGCCACAAGGAGCAGCCAGTGTGCTCTCGGCTCTGCCCCAGCCACGGGGCTGTGGGCCTGGAGGGACATTCATTCGGAGTTACCAGCACCTGTCTCTCCAGACACTACTCTCAGCCCAGTCGGGACATCAGCAGACGGGTGTCCTGGATGGGACGCCGGGGCATGGCCAGTGACAGCACACAGCCCAGCACACGTGTGTGTGGTGGGACTAGCGCACGGCGGCTGCCCTCGGACAACCAGGGACCGATGACCAACATACAGACATGTGGGCGGGGGCGCGGGCACCGGGTTCCAAAAGCTCAGATGGTGCCCAAGACCAGCAGCTCCCACTGCATTGTGCCAGGATGGAGGGCAGCCCTGGGGAGAAGAGGCTCTAGAAGGGGTGGCCTCGCCCGGGGACGCTGCCAGCTGAGAGGGAGGGGGCAGGACGTGAGAGAAAGGGTCACCAGGGGAGTGGGCCAGGAGTGAAGCTACCATCCTGCTGGGGTCCCCTCCAAACCCAGCTTCTCCCAGCCAGGCCTCCCCTCTCACCCCTGCCACAGCCCCAGCGCCTGCAGACTTGCCCCCAGCGAGGGGTGGCCCACGGCCTCGGTGCTGCGCTGGCCTGAGCACCAGGATGTACCCGGGCCCTTGTGCCTCCCAAACAAGGCCACACTGTGAACAGGCACGCTGCAGCCGGACCCTCAGCCCCTAGTGGGACAGCCCGCCCCCTGGAGCTGCTCCTGCAGCTGGGCAGGCCCGGGCCGCACAGAACCTGAGCGCTCCCTTCCGACCGGCTCCTCCCCGGAGCCTGGGGAAAGTCTCTGCAGCTGCCTGAGCTCGGATGCTTCCGGCACAGCAGTGGGAGGACGAAGCTCTGGACCCGCTGCCCCTGGGCCTGCTCTCCAGGCTTGAGTTGGACAGCACCAGTGCCCGGTCCAGCTCTGCGGTGGCAGCTCTGCCAGCACCCCATGTCTCCGCTGTACCTCCCTCCAAAGGGTTCCCCGCCCCACCCCTGAAGACAGCCCCTGCCTTCCCGGTGGGCCCGGGGCAGGGCACCTCTCCTGCAGGGACCCCTCTGCTCCAGCAGCCTCTGGCCACTCCATACCAGTGCCAGCAGGGATGCTGCCGGGAGCAGAGCCTCGGTGGGCCCCGGGGTGGGAAGGGCAAACACACAGCAATGAGGAGGCCTGGGCTGCAGGCTACAGTGGCCCCAGCACCTTGGGTGCTTCAGGGTTGCCTGAGCTAGGTTCATGGGGGACGTGAGAACAAGTGACGCAAGGTATACCCCTCCTAGAACCCCCCTCCTAGGAAGGACTAGGCATTTGCTTCCTTGAGACCATATTCCCTGCCCACCAGCCCCTAATGAGCCTCAGCCCCCTGCTCAGTGCTCACAGGTAACCAGCAGACGCCCACCCACCTCTCCCAGGCCCTGCTAGCCCGAGGCCACTGACCTCACTCCCTCAGGACAGAGCCCACACCTTCCTAAATCCTGGCACCCCCAGGGCCAGTCACCCCACACACCTGTCGGATCCAGAACTGCCTGGCCGCCTAGCCCCCAGGGAGGTTACCCCAAGTCTCCAGTGAGGACTGAAGCTTGGACCCTGAAAAGCCAGTCCCCAGCCCCCTGAGGGCGGGCAGAGGGCCAGCTGGAGTGGCCATGCACATGCCCAGCCAGGCACCGCCAGCACAGCTCCTGCTCTGCCCCTCGGCCTGAACAGCAGTTAAGTCCACGCCTAGAGCCAGGGACCCAGCGTCATGACTCTGAGCAGCAATGGAAAGAGCAGCCTTCAAGTCACAGTCCTGGGGCCAGGCCACAGGAAACCTAGCTCCCAGGGGCCCTCCACCTTCTGCAAACAGCTCCGCCTGTGGGGGCAGCCCCCTCGCCCCCGCCCCGCCCCCACCCCGGCCGCAGCTCCTAGCTGCCCTAACATTTCCCTCCAGGCCCCCCAGCCAGGTGCCCTGCAACCTCAGCTCAGCTCGAGCACAGGACCCTTCGAGTGGGAGGATCTGCGTTTGGAACCCCAAGCCTCCCCGTGAACTGTGTGGCCCAGGAAGCCCTGCTTAATCTCTCTGAGCCCCAGTGCCTCATCTGTAAGATAAAGAGAACATCAGCAGCAGCTGGAAGATGCAAGGCGAGCTGGGCAGCGAGGCCGGTGGTTGCTTGTCCACCTATGAAGCAGGAGGTCAGAGTTCATTCCCGTCAGGGCACAGGCCAGCTCCCACCCTCTCCCCCTCCCTGCAGGTTCCCCCCCTCTCCCTCTTCCTCCCCCTCTCCCTCTCCCTCCCCCTCCCCCCACGCCCCCCCCCCCCCCCCCCCCCCCCCCCCCCCCCCCCCCCCCCCCCTCTCCCTCTCCCTGCAGGTTCCCCTCCTCTCCCTCTCCCTCTCCCTCTTCCTCCCCTCTCCCTCTCCCTGTAGGGCCCTGGCTGTCAGTTCTCAGGGAACAAATGGGCCTTTCCCTGGGTTCCATTCAGCTGTAGGGTTGGCAGTGCCCGCAGTGATTTCTGAGACCGGACAGGACAAGGAGTAGAGAGGCCTGGTCCCTCCAGCCCGTCTGTGCCCCATAGAGAGGGAGAGGGAGAGTGCTCCCTCCTCCAGGCAGTCTCCTGTGACACTGAGCTGCCCTGCTCCACAACCTCACCCACAGCCACAGGCCCGTTCTCACCAGCTCCCCAAGGCCAGGCCTCCCCACTCACCAGCTGCTTGTTGAAATTCTGGACACACTGTTCGAACTGCTCGTCTTTCGTCTCGTCGGCCTTGCCCAGTTTCTGGAGGACCTACGGAGGCAGAGGAAGGAACTGTGCCCCTGAGACAGACCAGCCCAAGCAAGAGTGCCCTTAGCCACACCACAGGCCCCTCCCCCCGAGCCTGGTCCGGGAGGCCGGCCAGTACCAGCAGCCCAGGCGCGGGGGACCATGAGGTCTCCCGGCTGCTGTGACCCCAAAGGCAGGACTGAGCCCACCAAGGCTCACACCTCACCCTCTCTCCAGGGCTTGCCCATCCCCAGCAGGAGGATCTAGGGCAGGCCTGCCCTAGTGCCTGGACCGGAAGGAGGGAGCTTCAAAGACGGGATGCGGACTCAGGTGCCCCTCACTGCTGACCTCACACACACCCCTGGGTGCTCCCCCACCCACAGGACTCCCCACAGAGCTCCACAACCAGACTCAGTCCCTGGGCTGGAGGCAACACCCAGGAGGAAGGGCAGAATGGTGCCAGGAGCCAGGCTCTCCGTGTCCGAGCAGTCAGCTCCCAATCTGAGAGGGTTTTCAGATATGACACCCCCAGCCACCTCTCCCACCTCCATAGCCCAGCAGGCCATGCGCACAGGAGCTCACACATACACACACACACACACACACACACACACATTGGGAAGGAGTGGAGGGCAGAGGTGAGTAAAGGCGGGGGGGCGGGGGGGGGGGGGGGGGGGGGGGGGGGGGGGGGGGGGGGGGGGGGGGGGGGGGAGGCAAGTGCTAGGAGAGGAGCCTGAGAGGAAGCCAGAAGGGCTGGCCCATCAGGTTCTCCCTCTTAGATCCTATTCCCCACCCCCAACCCCCTACCCCATCCCAGGTCTCCGAGAGAGAAGAGGGGAGGGGAAGGCAAAGGGGGGGCGGAGAGAAAAGAGCAGGAGGGAAAGGCACAAAATAGAGGCATGGAAGAGGCGAGGGCCCTGGGAAAAGAGCTGAGAAAGATGAGCTGGGAGCAGAGAGGGGAAGCTGAGGCAGAGGAGGGGGAGGGTTTGCAAGAAGAGGGAAGGTGAGACCAAGACGGAGCCAGAGACTGCCATCCGCAGCTCTGGGCAGGCCCTCCATTACACAGCAGAAAGAACGACGCTGACATGTTCAGAGGAGGCAGAGGCCCGAACTCAACAGGAATGAAAGGAAACAGGTGGCAGTGGGGGTGGCACGCAGAGGGGAGAGGCTGGGACAGGCCAGGGGCGGGTACCCAACAGCCTGGGCCGCAGACCAGGAGCCAGCCAGCAGCTGTCTGAGACCAGCAGGCCACCACCATCACTCCCTTCAGCCACGTTCTCCCCCGAAGACCCTGAAGCAGGCCTGGAGCACCAGCTTCACCCACCCAAGCCCCAGGCTGGGGTCCCCAGGGGTGCGCAGAGCCCTGCCTGGCCCAGGAGGGCCTTTGCTCCGGGCTGCTCCTTCTCTGGCTGGCCCAGGTGCCACAGCAGCCCATCAGCTCTCAGGTTCTCTCTCTTTTATCACACAGTACATTTGGCATCTCTTGCCAAAGGGCTGCTCAGATCCAGGCACCTCTGCTGGGACATACACTGGTCCAGCCCCAGGAGCGCGGGGGCACATGGGCCTGTAGGAGAGGCCAGGGCAGAGGTCCCATCTAGCCTGGGCAATCAAGGAGGACTCCCTGGGGGAAGCTACAGCTCCGACGGAGAGAGTTTACAGCAAAGACAAGGAGACCAGAAAGATGAGGGCACATTACCAAGGAATTTCTAATCACTGAAGACGAGAGGCCGCGGAGGACAGTGAGCAGCAGGAAGGCAGGGGTGGGCCCTGGGGAGCGGCCCATGAACAGCCATGTGCTCCGTGGTCAGGACAGTCTATTGGGCAAGTACAGCTGGATACCAGGCGCCAACACTGAGGTGCGGGCAGGAAAGGAAAGGAAGCCCCCACCACACCCGTGACAGCCACCTCCCCCTGGTCCCATGGGAATCCCGGGGAGGTGCCTCCCCCTGCCAGATGCCCTCCACCTCCAAAGGGAGAAGTGGGCCCGTGGGTCCACCAAGGAGGCCAGGGGCTCCCCGAGAACAGGAGCAGGGCCTGGGCAGCCGCCCTCAAGCCCAGAGGACCGGGAGGTGGCCCTTTCTGCACCCCGCCTCCCCTTCTCCCCAAGGATATGCACTAAGTCCCCCGAGATTTACCCCTGACCTCAGGACTCCCAGTGCAGAGGCAGCCGAGAGCTCCAGCCGCCTGGGTGAACCTCGGGACTTACGACAGGCCAGGCAGTGAGCAGACCCTGGGAAACAGGGCTGGTCCCGTCGCTCTCAGCCTCAGCGCCGTGTCGGGAAAACGGAGAACACGGCACCCACCTGAGGCCATGTCTGTAAAGCACATCTCTGGACCTGGCCCAAGCACATCCTCGAGTAACAGTGAGCCCGTCAGGGCAGCCCTCACACCCGGGCCAGGCCTGGCAACAGCTGACCCTCACCCCAGGTCCAGCAGATGGCATCTCAAGATGTTGGACACACACACACTGGTCACATATGCATGGAAATGCACGTACACACAGCCAACTCCTACTCATCCTTCAAAACCTTGCTCTGGTGATACCTCCTATGAAGCGCCAGCCGCACACCACTCTGTACCACTTAGGGCCTGAGAACCACCCCCCTCATCGCTGTGCAATGGTGCCCAAGTGCCTACTGCTGGCCCTGCCCTGGCCATGGGAACAGCCTGAGGTCAGGGGCAGTGTCCAGCTCTCTATACAAGACTAGGCACAGGTCAGACACATCATGTTCTTGGGGACCGCTGGCTAAACTGAGCCATGGGCTTTGAGGGCAGAGTAACGACCTTGAACAAAGTACCCATCTCTCAACCTCAGTCTCTCCTTACACAGTCCTCCGTGGTCATGGGTGAAAAGTGTGTGCCTAGTGCACAGGGAGCGCCTAGGACCAGGGCCTGGCATTCCTGCTAACCCGATGTCTTGTCTGGGTACCAGGCCAGCTCCAGGGGGTCCTGGCCAGAAGCAGCAGCTGCACGTGGCCAGGTCAGGAGGCTCTGGGAGCACTTGAGCCCCTGCTTCCACCTCTCCTGACCTCAGCGCCCACCTCTGAATGGAATGAACACCACACCACAGCATGGAGGAGGCCAGCAAGCAAGCTTAGTGGACACACGCTGGTCCTGGCCTTGACCAAGCCCCATTTAAACCCTCCCCCCCTTTAGAGATGAGGGAAGGAGGGCACTGGTTCAGGCCCGAGCTCCCAGTGTGTCAACTGGAAGAAAAACCAATCTGAACCCACCTGCCCGATGGCAGGGGCCAGGACAAAATTCAGTCCAAAAAATCCCACCGCCGCCATTGCCACTGGCTTCCTACTTCCTGCCACCTCAGCTGGGACTGCCGCCCTCCCCAGCAGCAGCTGGGCCCAGGCACAGCCCAGCCCTCCCGCCATCCACAAGCTGCTCCGCCTTCCAGGTGTGTGCCCATCTCCATGGGAGGCCCAGGCTGCAGTCTCCAGCCTCGCCAGGCTGCACCTACTACTCACACACAGACCCCCCCACCTGCAGGATGGCGTGGGGGGCGCAGGAGGAGGAGTGGGTTGGAAGGATGAGCAGAGCAGGGTGAGGAGACCTGACGGCCTGCAGTCAGGATCCCACTCTGTCCAGGGCTGTGGTGGGGCGGGGCGGGGGGGGGGGGAAATAGGGGAAATGGGGGGGGAAGAGACAGGGCCACACTCTCATGCACTTATCACAAGGGTCTCCCTTTGCAAAAAACAAAGGAGCCTTTTGATGAGGGGACTGAGAGCACACAGGCCCCCACCCCAGGGTGCCCTGCAGGCACCTCCTCCTCGGTGTTGTTGCCTCCTCACACCTCTTGGCTCAGCCTCACACCTCCTTGGAGCAGCAGATAGCAGCAGCGCAGCAGCGCCTTGGAAGGGCACGCTGGTGACACCCGAAGTGACCGCAGCGCCTCTGACAGCGCCTTGGCCACCTCTGCACCGGGCTGTGCCGGGGCTGAGCAGGCTGCCGTGGCCGGCCTGGAAGAGTGAGGGCTCCCCAGCCTCTGTCGTGCCCCTCTCACAGCAGCAGCCAGCCCTTTCCTCTGCTCCTCCCGCCAGAAAGCAGCTGGGGACAGGCCAGCCCCCGGGACAGGTGCCTCTGCACAGCTGCGCTGCAGGGCTTCCCAGCCCACAGGGCAGGGGCCAGCTGTTGGAACTAGAGCAGGCCCCGTCCACCAGACGTCTCCCTCTTCCCAGGTAAGTGTCCACCTCCATGAGCAGGTGGCGCCGAGCACAGACATCGGGACACCAGCCTAAGGCCCTGGAGCCAGGACTGAGCGCTGCGCACCACCCTGCTGAGCCGCAAGCCCAGAGGGCAGGCTGGGTGCAGGGAGCTCGCAAGCTCCCCGCGGTGCTGACCCCGTGGCCTCTGAACCCTGAGCCTGAGCCTGGGCTCCTCCTGGGGCCTTGACTTGCACAGGGACCAAACCCTGACACTGGTGGGGACACATGCCCCCCTCTGAATGGCCCGGCACAGGGCAGGAGCAAGTCCTTTCTAGAACCTCAGGCTGGGGAGGAGGAGGGAAGGCCGTGGCAGGCAGGGCCCACATACCCAGTCAGCCCTGCTCCCAGGCTCTGAGCCCCGTCCTGTCCCTGTGGCCGCAGGCCCCATCTCCCCTCAAAGTGTCCGCAGAACTTCAACCCACACCCACACATACTCACACGCCTGAGGGGCTTAATCCCGCTCCCCACAAGAGACCGTCCACCCGGCTGCTGACCCCCAGAGGCCGTCACCTTCTTCATCCTCCACCTCGGCAGCCTTGATCTCGGAGTAAGCCGTCTGTGGGGGCGGCACCACTGGCTGCTTCCTCCCACAGGCTGTGGTCGGGGACCACAGGACAGGACGCACATCCTGCAACCCTCACACGGGCTCTCGACAGGCATGCGGAGGGCCAGGCTTTCCCACAGCTGGGCCCGTTCTGGGGGTGACACCCCAAGAGGGGAAAGTGAGGCAGGGCCTCTGGAATCGGGCCAAAGCCACCAGTGACTCTTCCCCGCCCAGACATGCCCAGATGGGATATTCTGCCCACAACCCCTGTGAGTGTCCGCCAGGCTGGAGAGGGAGCTGACCGGCAGAGCCCATCTCCAAATACCCCCACTTGCCCCCAAATATTCCTTCTGTCTCTGCTGCTTTTTGATCTGGGATCCAACATGTTCCCACGTTGCTTCTGAATGCCATTCTCTGTCCTTTCTTCCGGAATCTTCCCCCGCACACCCCCTGGTTACTGGTTATTGTGTATGTTCTTTTCTCTCGTGATACTAACAGTTTCACGAGTACACACGAGTCCCATGGAGAATGCAACACACTCTAGGCTCATCTGCTTATTTCTTTGTGACTAAGTTCAGGTTAAACTTCTGGCAAGAAGACGACTGTTCTGGCAAGAAGACGACTGAGGCGCTGCTGTGTCCTTCCTGCCACATCACATGGGACGCCTGCTGAGCCCGACCACGACGGGGGCGCTGGCCAGGTCTCTGCCTAAAGGTAGCGCTTCTCTTGCTAATGGATTGGGCATCTGAGGGGCGAGGCACCGTCCTGTGTGGATGAGTGAGGCCGACAACTCTTCACAGCGCCGTGACCCCTAACACGCTGGTGGGGTCCATGGACCGGCACCAGGCATCTGGGAGCCCAGCTGGTACACACATAGGTCCCCTTCCCGCCTCGGACCCGCTGAGGAGGCCTGCGTCTCAGCAAGGCCCACTCGGTGCGCACGGCGTCCCAGGCGGCGCCCTCTCCTCTCCGTGCCGGCCGGTCCCCAGTGCTGCCACCATGCCCTCCACCTGCCTGGCATTCCACCAAGGACAGCTTCCCCCGCGCCCCGTGGGGAGGGTGGGCATGTTCATGGACTCAGGTCTCCATTTTGCATCAATGAGTTAGAACCTCCTACCTTCATTATTCTTTCTGATGCTCAAATGCTCATATTCAAATTTGGCCATGGGAGCCTCTGGACATGGCCCAGGTCTCGAGCATTTGCTCACTTCCTCCCACTACAGATCCTGCTGGCTCGGCCATTTCTCTAAGGAGCCCTGGTGCCCTTTCGGGACGGTGTGCCCTGGCATCTCCTGTAATCTCTAGGCCATGCCTGGGGTTGTGTGCTCACCCCACTTTAGAGAGACGAGGACATGCTGAGACAGTAAGTAATGTGGACTCATTACGTAATGAAGCAGCAAAGGCAGGGCTCTGTGGTTTGTGGTGGTGAACAAGTGTGGCTCGGAGCTCATGTGCACTGCAAACCAGCCCGACTGACGGCCCTGCCCACCCTCTGGTCCACCACTGCACCCCGTCCAGGCCCCAGCCAGGCCTGCACTCCAGCAGGGCCCCAGCTGCTGCAGCCAGGAGCCCTCAAGCGCTTGCCTTCCTTGGCGTCTTCTAAGTGACCTAGCATCCCCTTAGCGAGGCAGAGCGCTGGGGTGCCCTTAGGGCTGGCCAGGACCAGACCCAGGCGTTCTGGCTCCTGGTCCTTTTATCAGGTATCTCTCTGGGATGTGGCTCTTGATCCTGAGCCGGTGGGTGACTGCAGTTGGGAGCAGCTTTGTCTCTTGACCCAGCCCAGAAACGCTGCCTCTCCCTCCGGGCCAGCGGACACACTCCGAGAGGAGCAGGAATCTGGTCATCTCCAGTGGCCAGAGCTGCTGCTGGGCCTTGGCTTGAGAGGGGCCTGTGGAGAGAAGGGCTAGAGAGAGAGGCCTCCCTAGAAAGTGTCAAGCCATGGACCCCTTGGCCCAGCTGCAGCCCAGCTGGAGGGAGTAGCAGCTCTGGGTCCAGAAAAGAAGTTTAGGACATGTGGCTGAGAAGCTTTGGCCAAAAACAATTCCTTAGGCTCCTGCAGCACCAAAAGGCTTTGCCCTACCGCTTCCCAAAGGCTCGATGACATTTAAAGAGACAAATATTAAACGCTAGAGGCCCAGTGCACGGGTTCATGCACTAGTGGGGTCCCTCAGCCTGGCCTGTGCCCTCTCGCAATGTGGGACCCCTCGGGGGATGTCAGACTGCCAGTTTCAGCCTGATCCCTGCAGGCCAGGCTGAGGGACCTGCGGGGATCGGGCCAAAACTGGCAGTCTGACATCCCCAAGAGATGTAGTGTGTGAAGCGGCAGGTGGCCGGGGAGGAGCTCGAGCCCAGGCCGGGCACCGCTCCCACTCATCCTGGCCCTGCTGCACCTGCCACCACCACCGCCACCCAGTAAGCTTGCTGAGTGGTGCTCCCTCTGCGGGAGCGCACTGACCCCAGGGGGCAGCTCCTGCATTGAGCATCTGCCACTGGTGGTCAGTGCACATCATAGCAACTAGTCAACTGGTCATTTGGTCATTTAGGCTTTTATATATACACTAGAGGCTCGTGCACGGAGTGCAGGTGGGGGGTGAGGGTGGTGTCCCTCAGACCAACCTGCACCCTTTCCAATCTGGGACTCCTTGAGGGATGTCCAACTGCCCGTTTAGGCCCAATCCCACCTAAACGGGCAGTCGGACATCCCCTTCACAATCCAGGACTGCTGGCTCCCAACCTCTCACCTGCCAATTGCCCCTAACCACTCCCCTGCCAGCCTGATCAATGCCTAACTGCTCCTGTGCCGGCCTGATTGCCCATAACTGCCCTCCCCCTGCCAGGATGGTCCCCCCCAACTGTCCTCCCCTGCAGGCCTGGGTCCCCCCCAACTGTCCTCCTCTGCAGGCCTGGGTCCCCC
>PVJC01022766.1:0-27016 GCA_004026665.1 Murina feae
GGCCCCTGTCCTAACAGGAACAAAGTTGTTTATTGTGAATTATTAGAAGCTGTTAGCTTTTGGCTTTGACTTTGAAAAGTACAGCCATCTTGGAACTAAGTACTTACTAGCAGATAGGGAAAGAGCAGAAGTAAACTGTATCATCAACTGTGTAAGGTAGTCTATGTAAAATATTCTTGTTCTGGAAAAAGAAATATGTGCTTTAGGGGACAGAACACCTCAGCACTTTCCCTTACCCTCAAACGCCCAGCCCTCAGCCCATTGACAGAGAATCAAAGAAAAATTACTCTCCGAATTTTGTTCTCCTCACAGACACCATGCTTCCATGGATCTTGACATCATTTTGTAGCCATTTTCTTAGTGAAAATGGCAATTTATTAAACAGTGGCCTACTTTAATGCACCTTGCCAAAGTGAATCAGTTGCTTCTCCTTTGCCAAAAGGATCAGATTGATTTTTTAACTTTAATTATTACTCAGTTGAGTTGTTTTCTATATGAAAACTTTGGGTTATTTGTTCAAAATAAAAATCCAATTGTCAGAACATGTTGGGAACATTAAGTCTAGGGGATTTGGAAATGAAATGATGTTTTCCTCATTTCTCATTGATTTCTTCCCATTATTTAGGTGATCAATTCAATGCAATTTCCACGTTATTTTTTTTAAAAAGCTTTTTTGAGATAGCATAGTGGTATTTTATACAAAAGTATAAATGTCCAAGTTATGATTATGCTTATTCTTGCTGTTCTGTAAAATGCATAACTTTATAGTTTATAAAAACTGCAGGTTTAAGAGTAATGCTATTATAGGAAATAATATACTTTCAGGAAGCAAAGGCCAGATATTAGTCTAACATGTTGCATAGAAAAACAATATTATTTTTAGATTTGGAGAAGACTTATTTTGTATAAAGAAAAATGAGAATAAGATAAATCCTTGATGAAGGTGATTGTAGGATGGCATTCAAAAACCAGTTCATTAAAATCTGCTTGAATTTTAAAAGATTCTATACACTGCAATTTTTATAAAAGTCTCATTTATGTTATAGTATATAGGTGATCATCTTTAATGGGTCATTTTCTTGAATAGTTCCCTCATTTTTTGTTGGAAATATATTCAAACCTTATCTTGATAAAGGAATAAACCTTAAGTTAAGATCTCATTCTTATACTCACCTAATGATTAGTAATTTAATCTAATTTAGAATTAACTATTAGGTCTATTATCTCCTTCTGCATAATAAACTACTCACGAGTTAGTAGGTTAAATCGACTGTTTTACTGCTCATGATTCCATGAGTCAGGAGCCAAGCCGGCCTCTGGCCTCCTCAGGGTTGGTTTGTCTTTTGTTAGCGAAGGCAGCTTAGCTGGGCCTGGAGGAGCCAAGGCAACTTCACTCACATGTGTGGTAAGTGGTAACTAAAAATTCAGGAAATTGGTTGGTGCTTTATCTTTTGTAACCTCCTGTCTTAAGGCGTGTCCCTGTGTCTTCTTTCTGTAGAGGGGTTGAGGTGTGGGGTCAGAGTTTTTTAAGTAATGACTCAAGGTTCTCAGGGGTGAAGACATTCTATTAGTTAAAGCAAGTCACAGGCTAGCAAAGTAAGTCAGGGAAGAGGGATAAAAAACTCATCTCTCCATAGGAGGAACAGCATGTGGATACACAGAAGGAAGAAATGATCGGCAGCTGTCTTTGAAGATAATCTATGATAACCATCACCATTTATACTCTATTCCACAAAAACCATTCAGTATTCTATGTCCCTTTGCTTATGCCTCCACGCTATCTCTATTTGATAGCATCTTATTTATCTCTTAAGGTTCATTTCAAACACTCACACATCATCTTTTACATGACTAGGGGCTCAGTGCACAAAAATTTGTGCACTTGGGAGGTCCATCAGCCCAACCTGTGCCCTCTCGCAGTCTGGAACCCCTCTGGGGATATCCACCTGCTGGTGTGCCTGGTCAGCCTGGGTGATGGACTGATGGCTGTTTGCAGCCTGCCCACAGTCCCTTCAGGTTTTGGGCCCCTACTGGGGTAACTGGACAGCCTGGGTGAGGGGCTGATGGCTGTTTGCAGGCTGGCCAAGCCCCCCAGTAATGTCCCTCACCTCATTGGGGTATGGCCAGCCTGGGTGAGGGACTGATGGCTGTTTGCAGGCTGGCTAAGCCCCACAGTAGTGTCCCTCACCCCATTGGGGTGTGGCCAGCATGGGTAATGGGCTGATGGCTGTTTTCAGAATTTCAGTCTGCCCACAGCTCCCATTGACCCAATGTCCCAGCAAGGCTGGCTGGATGCAAGTTTCTGGGGTATGTTTATCTTCTATAATTGATACACTGTTCCTTTAAGCCGGGGCCTAGTAATGAAGCCTCCTCTCTGCTTCAGCTCTGGCTTCTATAATGAAACAATGATTAATTAGAAGTCAGGCCTGGCCTGCTGTTTGCTTCAGCTCCTATGATTGAAACATTTGTTGCAAATATGATGTTCCCTGGAGCAGAGAGACACCCAGGCAGCTGGCAAACAGTTTCACTCCTGCTACAATGGACGCTGCCTGTTTACTCAGGTCCCTGAGTGCCAGCCTCCATGTTGGCTGGGTTAATTTGCATACAGTCGCTCTGATTGGCTGGTGGGCGTGGCTTAGGTGTCCGGAATAAATGGTTAATTTTAATATTACGTTTTTATTAGTTAGGATAGCTATCCTATGTAATTTAGATTTTATTCTCACATTGAAAAGAGTAACTTTTTTTTTCCATTTTAAGTAATCCTTTTTGGCAACTATGAAAATAAAACCACTAAATCCAGTAGTTACTACACCATGATTTCACGTGAGATAGCAGCAGCGTTTGATAGTACATTACCCCTGTTTCTTTAAACCTTTATTTGGCTTCAGTCTACAGATTGATTTTATTGCTACCTCAGGAGTCTCCTGCTTTTCATTGTCCTTCATTGGATTTATTTCATCTTCTTCACTGCAAATTATTGAAATGTCTCAGGGCTCAGTACTGAGATTTCTTCTCTTCTCTATCTACAATATCATCCTTGCTTTCATTGATACCCAGGGCTTCAATGCCATCTGTCATCAGGAATCTAATTTTATGTCTCTTTAACTCTAGAAGTTTATATCCAACTGATCAGTTAAAATCTCTGTTTGTAGGTATAATGAACACTCAATATTTCCAAAATTAATGTCTTTATTTTAAAACTCTCCTTCCATCTGTTGCTCTGCTAGCTTCCCCGTGGCAGTAAATGGTACCAGTTCCCAACTTAGACATCTTACGATCATTCTGAAATCCTATATTTTTATCAGATCCCACATCACAACCATCATCAAGAATTATCCTTTAGCGTTACTTCCAAAATATATTCTGAGTTGCATAACCATATTCACTGCCAATGACTTGTCCCTACCCACCATCATCTCAATTAGACCATGATAGGAGCCTCCAAACTCCTTCCTGTTTCCACTCTTGTTCTCCTATAACCTCTTCAGAATGGGTTAGAAAAATCCTTTAAACACATAATTCATACTTTTATTCTCAGCTTAAAGCTTTACCTAAGTATTTTGTTACACTGAGAGTATTACACAAATTTCTTATCATGAGATACATTGTTCCTATGTGTTTTCAATTCTTACCCTTATAAGTTTACTGCTCATTTTCTGCATCCAGCCACACTGTCTGGTTGCTTTTCATAAAATGTATCCAGCATGTTCTTGACCCCAGGCCATTGAAATTGACAATTATTCTTTCTGAAATGTTCTTTGAGATATTTGTTAGAGTTTACTTCAATAACATCTTCAGATTTGGGTCCTTATCCTATCATAGAAAGGTCTTTCATGAACATCCTACCTCAAATAGAAAACCATTCTTATCACTTTTTTTCAGCTTTATTTTTATGATGCATTTTAAACAATTGGATATCATATTTTATATGAGTTAAATTTTTAGGGAGATATATAATCTCAAAATCCAGAATTCAGGGGAGAGTTCTGGGTAGAGAGATGAAGTTTTAATTTAATGATTAGCCACTTTCTAATTTTTTAACTTTAAAAATTTATTTTAAAACTAAATCAGTCTATTGAAATATATAAAAAAGTTTTATTAACCCCAGTTCATATATATAAATGTTTCCATTTAATTTTTTACATATTTAAAATTTTTAAATTTATATACTTAATATATTTGTAAATTGAGAGACTATGAGATTTAAATTCTGACAATAGGTGTCTAAATACTAATGAAACATCATTCGTTGGCAATACAACATCGGAAAAAATTTCTAAACTTAATTGAATGTCAATTTATTGACATTTAAAATCAAAATAAAAAAGCAACTGTTCTTCATTACTTTGCTTTGTTTTTTAAACAAGATTGTTAGAAATACTGAGGTAATGTTTTGAGCACAGTATAAATGTTATTATCACTTAATGATTATAAATCTAATTTATCCACTACATTTGAATGCTATCTTCATAATTCTAGTTATATCTCATAGATATAACTAGAGGTCTGGTTGCACTAGAGACCCTAGGTCTGGACAGTAATCAGGGTTGATCAGAGCCTTCTGACTTCTAGCCAGTGCCTTCCTTCATTCCACGCTTCCTCCTTGTGGTCAGCATATGCCATAGCAAGCTATTGAACTCTGGGTCTCCCAGTTCGAGGCAACACTTTGCATATTAGGCATATATATATATATATATATATATATATATATATATATATGGTCTAATAAAAGAGTAATATTGAAACTGACCATTTCTACAGGATGCCTAAGCCACACCCACCAACCAATCACAGTGGCTGTATGCAAATTAACCTAGCCAAGATGGAGGCCGGCAGTCATGGAGCTGAGTAAACAGGAGGCTTTTGTTGCACCAGGAGTAAACTGTCTGCTGGCTGGCTGGGCTGCTCTGTACTCAAGGCAACAACATAATTACAAGATTGTAGCAATTACAGAAGCCTCAGAGCTGAAGCAAACAGCAGGCTTCCCTTGTACCAGCAATGGAGGAAACTGCCTGCCTAGAGTCTACTAAGACAACATTCTTTCAATTATAGAAGCCACAGAGCTGAAGCAAACAGGAGGCTTTGTTATCTGCTTAGGCCTCAGCTTAAAGGAACAGTATCAATTATAGAAGATAAATAAACCTCAGAAACCTGCTTCCAGCCAGCCTTGCTGGGACATTGGGTCAATGGGAGCTGTGGGCAGCCTGAAAATGCCCCTCAGCCCGTCACCCATGCTGGCCACACCCCAATGGGGTGAGGGTTCCCACTGCAGGGCTTGGCCAGCCTGCAAACATCCATCAGCCCCTTACCCAGGCTGGCCAAGTACCCCAGTAGGGACCCAAAACCTGAAGGGGCTGTGGGCAGCCTGAAAACGCCCCTCACCCCATCACCCATGCTGGCCACATCCCAATGGGGTGAGGGTCCACACTGGGGGGCTTGGCCAGCCTGAAAACAGCCATCAGCCCCTCACCCAGGCTGACCAGGCACGCCAGTAGATGGACATCCCCAGAGGGGTCCCAGACTGTGAGAGGGCACAAGGCAAGCTGAGGGACCTCCCAAGTGCACCAATATTTGTGCTCCTGGACCCTAGTATATATATAATAACAAGTGTTTGCGAGAACACTTGGGGTAAAAGAGCAATACTTTTTGTGTTTTTTTTCCTCTTTCAATTTTGTTCACCTTTCAAAAATATTCTTTATTTCTTTTTTGGGGGAATAATTAAAGTCATTTTCAAAAAAGCACATGAAAATCTGTTTAAAAGACCACAACTATAATTTTTGCACATCAATGTTTACTAAATCAACTGATTTCTTAACCATTAAATTTTACCACATGAAAAGTTTATAAAACTGATTAACAAACTTTTTGAATATCAATAAACAAATTGGTAGAATAAGGAATTTAAACCCCTATTCTTGCTTTCCCATATCAATATTCTCTAGAGACACTTTTTTTTCTTTTAAGTTTAAATACAATGACAGCAAGCCACAATCTGCACTTCATGTCTGACTCATTCAAAGGGCTGGTTATTTAAACTTGAAATACATTTCCATTGACAGCAACAATAGAAATACAGATGGATGAAAACTGTTTTGAATATTCCAAAACTTTAGAGATTTAGACTTTTCACATTCTATGGAAAGAAAATAAATTGATTGGTAGTAAGCATTGTTTTTACAAATAGGTAATTATACATTTCAAAGCATTTTTTGGAGATTGAGCAATGAAATGCCATTGAAAGTAAAGAGAGCTGTTATTTTGAATTTATGAAAAATTTTATTCTGTTAATAGGAAGATATGAAATATAGTGCATGTTGGCATCTAATACCTGAGATTGATGGAACTTAGCTACATTGTTTTTGTGAAAAGTTCAATTTGAAATTCACTTGTTTCACTGTTATACTATTTATCACTTTAACCAGACATGCAATTTTTCAAACAATTCAATTTGAAATACTAAGATTTTGCGATAAAAATCATCTACCATACACATAAAATCAAAGCCTGGAAGGTGACATAATTTAGTACATGTGCCAACTGCATTCTTTCTGATGAACTTCTAACAATTCACTCCATAGATTGCAAAGTTTTCAGTGTTATCAATTTGCTTTTAAAGAAACTCACCTCCAAAGCTTTTCAATTAAATAAGAGCAGGTTTGGTTACCTCTTGCAGAAGTTCAACCTATATAACAAAAGCCTAATATGCTAAATGCCCGGTCATCTGGTCGTCCATTCAACTGATCAAAGCATAATATGCAAATTATATGCTAAGGCTGCTCAGCCGCTGCTTGCTATGACATGCACTGAACACCAGGGGGTAGATGTTCAGACTGGTAGGTTAGCTTGTTGCTGGGGTCTGGCCAATCAGGACTGAGTGAGGCAGGCTGGAAACCCCCTGGAGCCCTCCCACAGTCCCTCCCCAGATGGCCAACCAACAGCATTTCTCCCCGGCCCCGATCGTGCACCTGTGGGGGTCTTTGGCCTGGCCTGTGCCCTCTCGCAATCTGGGACCCCTCGAGGGATGTTGGAGAGCCAGTTTTGGCCTGATCCCACAGGGAAGGCTGAGGGACCCCACTGGTGCACACATTTGTGCACCTGGCCTCTAGTCAGTAATAATGGGATTCAAGTGTTTTTTGTTCTTTGTTTTCTTTATTGGTCAAGGTATTACAAATGTGTCTTCATCTCCCAATGACCACCCGCCTCCCCCATGCCCTCATCCCTCTGTTGTTTGAGTCCATTGGCTTGTCTTATATGTATGCATACAAGTCCTTTGGTTACTCTCTCCCCCTCACCCCCACCCTCCCTCCGGGGATTCAAGTGTTTTCAACAATTCAGTTTGCCTTCCACTGAAGTAGCTAAAATTTCAGTTGCACTTCCAGTGCCCCCTTCTCCCAGGTGAACTTAATGTACATTTAAGTTTAGTGCATATTTCACACTGCACATGTAGTAAATTTACCTCAGTACATTTATTCTTGAGTTTACCCTTGAATCTATATGATGGGTATTTTGAATGTTTAGAGAAAAATACTATGGTAATAGAAAACTGATAATTGCAATGTAATTAAATTATTTTGATCATGCTCAAATTTAGTTGAACGTCTTTACAATAAAAAAATTAAAGTCAACTATTGAAAGCAAAATTATTGTATGGTTGTCACTTTTTAAAAATTGCCACAGATCTAACTTGACTATGCCCATTATTAACTTTATATTTTTAACTCATAAAATTTTGAGGGAAATTGTGCTGATTAAGATGGGTGTGTTTTTTTTTTTAATTTTTAAATTTTATTTTATTTTTAAATTTTTATTGTTGAAAGTATTACATATATCCCCCTTTTCTCCCATTGACCTCTCCCAGCTCACACCTGCCCCCAAACTCAGACCTTCACCACCCTATTGTCTGTGATCCTGGGTTATGCATATATGCATACAAGTTCATTGGTTGATTTCTTCCCACCCATTCACCCTCCTTTGCCTTCCCTCTGAGGTCTGTTTGATGCTTCTATGTCTCTGGATCTATTTTTGTTAATCAGTTTATGCTGTTCATTAGATTCCACATAGGAGGATATACCTGGAGAGCATTATGCTAAGTGAAATAAGCCAGTTAGAGAAAGATAAATATCACATGATCTCACTCATATGATTAAAATGTTTTAAACCTAAAGTAAGTTCTATGTATACTACTATATTATTGTACACATGTTTGTCATTTTGTCTTTTCAGGGTCCGAATGTATGATTTATTTTCATAACCACTTATAACAGTAAATTATAATCCTTTAAAATTGATAATGATATCCTAAAAGTATAAAGTGTAGATGGTGAAATTTTAACTTATAAACTAATAAAGCCTTTTGTAGGCTAGAGCTGATTTATAGATGGACAGAAGAAGACTCTCTTTCCATTGCTGGAGAGGTCTGGATATCTGGTTTTGACTCCTGGCCATGATAAGGCAGCAAGACTTACAATATGCTTTGTGAAATCTGAATTCCCCTGGCAACCCTCAGCCCTCAGGGTCACTTTGTTTATTGATGGTTTTTATCTGAGGTACAGATTAGGTATCTTGGCTTGCCTATGTGATAGAAGGGCATGAAACCCTTGTTGGGAACTTTTGCTTTGAGCTCTTCTGAAGCCAAGGTTCCTAGCACAGATCTTGGTGGTGTAACTCAGAAGCAAAGTGAGGTGTAGATGCTACTAAGTGTCCTATGGAGCTTGCCTCTGGAATAGCGGTGGCCAACCTTTCGGACCTCATGGACCACCAGTGGTCCACGGATCACTAGCTGCTTACCACTTCTCTAGAAGGAATGCATTTTACAAATTCAATAAAATAATTCATCCAATTTACACAAGGGAAGTCAGTAGGCAAGCTGGATTTATAGAGAAGATTATCTAGTTACAAAGAATCTACACAGCAGTTTTCATAAATAACTAAAGTTAAACGGCACTTTGAGATTGTTTAAAACCTAGAATATTACAAGACTCCTAGGGTCAGATGTCCCCTTATTAGCTAAATGAAGATGGGCACTTATTGATTGTGATAGACAAAATGTGAAAACCTGCTCCCTTCCATGAAGCTCACAGCTTATTCATGAACATTCTTCCTCACTGGAAGCTTTGACATATATATATATATATATATATATATATATATGAGCTCAGTGACTGGAATGGCGGAATGACCAAAACGACTGCAATGACCAGTGGCTATGTCATGCACTGAGGCAGCCTGATCTGGGCCCGATGGCTCCCCACTCCTTCGCCCCTGGCTGGCCTGGCCCCTGCTCAGCTCCCAACACCTCAATCGGGGGTGGGGCCAGCTGATCAACTGCATGTGGCCCCTCTCCTCAGCTATCCCCACCCCAGATTGCCCTTTCACTCTGATTGGTCCCTCCACCCCAATGGGCCCCAGGCCTCTAGTTAAATATAAAAGAATTTTCAGACTCTAAGAACAGGGCATTTGCTGATTTTCATAATCTAGCCTATGAAAACTGAACTTGCCAGTGGCTGCACATCATGAAGCCAGATGTCAGGGAACGCTCTGCTCAGCTGGGTTATTTGTGCTCCATTCCTGGTTAAGTGTCTATATCCTCCGAGAAATCATAACATGCTTTAGATGTGTGGGGGCAGTCTCTCTTCACCCATTTGTATTGCACATGAAAAGGTTAGGTTATTTGAAATTTATGCCAGGTATCATACTCTTAAACTTAGCCTTATGATATAATGAAAGAACTGTGGCAGGAAACAGCATGGGAAAAGGGAACGAGTAGAATTATTTTTCTACCTTTTTTTTGTTCCTTTAGATTTTACAGAATACAAGCAATGCTTGTCCTAGAGGGTGTGTTTCAGAAGTGAAGCTTGGATGGAGTTAGATGACATGGACACAAGTTAAAATCACCTCAAAGGTTATTGATGTTTAGATATAAACTTCCTAGGAGGTACTGAGCACAGTGGTGAGATTCATTCTTTATAAATCTTGACTTTCATCAGAGGTGCTATTTGTTCTAGAAACTCTCACTTGTCCCTCTCATCAAAATCAGTAATTCCTATCCCCCACTTCTACACCTCCATTCACTGTTAACACATAAAAACTGCATGACTACATTCTCTTCAGCTCTTGGGAGAAAAAAAATGTGTGGGAGAAACTATCACCATCAAGTTTCATATATAATGTACTATAAACAGTCATAAGATGCAACTGAAGAAAAAGAATATTGTAAGTTATTTCTTCAATAAAAGCAAGATTATTATAAAATATATGAAGTAATTTTCAGTAAGTGTATCCAAAGCTACATTATTGAGAAAAATTCTAGGAGAAAACATAGTTCTATATAACTGTTCTAGCAATGAAGAAATATATTTTAAACAGGGAATAAAATGAGAAGGTTTTATTTAATATATCCGTATTATTGAGCAAAATGGGAAATGCTATGTGTACCATGTAACAAATTTACTAAACAGATTATTAAATCTAGTTTAAAACATACTTTTCTCCATAATGTCTGCCAGAAGCAATATTTCCATGCTCAATATTTTTGTGTTGAAACATTATTTTAGCCTTAGGGAGCTCATTTATTGTGATTTATACTATACTTATTTCTTTGTTTCCTATCAAGTGCATTATGCAGTTTCTTATACTTTTATAAATAACAACCAAACAAGTGGAATATTTAAATGAAAAAAATGTGTAGTATAAATGTAATATTATCTATACTTTTATAAATAATGTATATTTACATATGTATATATGTAGTTACATATGACACATATATTCAATTAATTTATTTAGTATAAATTTTCTACTATAAATTTTGAAAATTTATCTAATGCACTAATATCCAAATTAAAATTAAATAATTTCTTAAATTTGGAATTGTAGTCCATTTGTCCAGTCATTTCCTTCAGAAAAAAAAAATGTGTTTGTTAGGTTGGGCTAAAATGGAGAAGCTTCACTCATTGGGTGCCAATTGCTGTTCAGGCTGAGGAGAGCATCCTCCTTCAGATGCCATTGTGACCAGACAGTGGGATAGAGAAAAGGCGGCCTCTAAAACCCAATTCAGTTTTTGGAACATTTAGGATGGTAATCTATATTTGTCCCATTCATAATACATAATGAATTAAAAGTCAGATTATTGAGTTTTTCATCTTTCTTGTTTTCCTTGTCAATAATGTGGGTATTTCTCAGTTCAATGTTTTGGTTATGAAAATTATTGACCATCTTTTTAAGTATAACCAGTTCTCTACCACATTCAAGCACATCCATTAACACCATCAGCATATGGAGCTTCAGGAATTACTGGGCTCCCAAGGTCTATAAAAAATTTTATGTTCAGCCGTTGTTTTGTGTAGTTGGATTTCTGCTTAATCTTTATAACTTAATTTTAATAGTCTGAAATGTTCTAGTGACGTTACTGTTCCTTGGATTACTTTTTCTTTGTCTTTGCTTCCTTTGGCAGATTTTGTTGTTATTTTTATTTTGGTTTTGTTTGTTTTGTGTTTTTTCTTTTAGCCATGGAGTCCACATTTCGTCTTTCTTCCCTATAAGGCATTCTGCTTTAGTTCTATTCAACTCTGCTTAGAAAATCTCTATATATCTTTATTTTTAATTATGTGACATATGCATACATACTACTCCAATCTATTTATCACTTCAAATGCTACAAGAAAAATATTAGGAAGACTAAGTAATTGTCTCCCAACACCAATGCTTGCTTCCTAGAATCATATTGGTCTTCTCACTTTGAATTGGGTTCATATGTACCTTCTTCAAATACAGCTTCTGCTTCGAGCAACTTTGACTTCATCTGTGAAGGAAATATAGAAAATAATGGCAGTATTTCTCAAAGATTATTTTGGTCTGTCAGTAAACAGTAGATTATCACAAGATCACTCTTGCTGCCAGCTACCACGCGGTGCTGCACAGATACATTTCGATACATTACAATAGATACATTTAGATACATTTAGATACATTACAATAGATACATTTGTGTTCTATGAGATCATTAGGCACATTTGGAAAGGGGTTTGGAACCTGCCATTTTGAATACTGAATATCAAAATACTAAATGGCAAACTAATATATAAGCAATCATTTCACAAGTATTTATAATATTTTTCAAACCTGTTTTTAAATATGGCCATTGGACAAAGCTGTATCAGGCTTCAATATTCCAAAGAGGATATTCTGTGGACTACTCATTCTCTGAAGATATTTTTTATAGCAAACTACTTCAGAAATTGATTTTATTAATATTTTTCTTATCATTTAAGAAGTCTATACTGCAATCAACAGCAGGAACTGATAGATTCATTATTATCAGTATCTTACATATCTTACTCAAAAAATTTTCAATGTACCAGTCATATTTCATTAAATATCTTATGTATTTGATATCCTTATAATATTTCTCTCAGAGTCAGAGAATCTGTAATTTATGTGCATCCCCACTGTTATCTTCCAAAAATAAATATCAACTTCTGCTTTTAATAGATTTTATTCTTTCTATAGTATCATTAAGTAATGTTCATTATCTTAATCATGACATATTTCAGATGCTAAAGAAATTCATATTTGAATAGATCAAAGCACATATTTTCACGGAATATATAAGTCTTTTTAATCATTTATCTGGTTTTAATAATTGATTGGTTTAAAGAGAAATTTAAAAAGAGAGTTTTAAAGTGCCATAAATTATTATTAGAAAGATATGTGTCTCTTTATTCCTGATGAGGTATTTTCAAAGTATTGTCATTTCCTCTTTATGCACATATCTCATGTATTGCTTTCTAAACTCCTTCGGGTAAATTTTAAAAAGCTCTAATTGTAAACCAAACACTTGATAGAAATAACACATTGACCAGACTATGCTAGAAGCACAGAATTTATATATATATAATTGATTTCAGAAAAAAAAAAGAGAGGTAAATAGAGATAGAAATGTCAATGATGAGAGAATCACTGATCTGCTGCCTCCTGCACACCCCCTACTGGGGATGGAGCTCACAACCCAAACATGTGCACTTGACTGGGATTGAACCCAGGACCCTCCAGTCAGCAGGCCGATGCTCTATCTACTGAGCCAAACCAGGTAGGGCCACAGTATTTTGTAAAATAGATTGAATAAATAGACAATTGACTCTATCATCAATATCTGTGTAACAAAGGTGAATTTTTAAAACTGGTTTTGATGATACATAGTGTTACAAATTAAATGGCTTAACTTCTTATTGTTGATGGGGATTAGTGGGGTATTCCAGGCATAAACCATTTGATTATCACAAATATAAAGACAGTTTAGGGCGGTTAAGGAAATGCACATGTATGATTTCCTATAATATTTGATGCTGACATTTTAGTAACTGAGTACTTTGAGACTAGACACACACACACACATATATATATATATATATATATATATATATATATATATATATCCTATTAATGTGGACAAATCTTATACTTGGAGAATTACAGATATATTTCCTTGTGCTTCTAAGTATTGGAGCTGATATTTATCTCAAGAAATACATTATTTTGGACACAGTTATATGGACACCATTATTCTATTCCAATATCACAATATGCTTCCCACTGCCATTAGGTTTATCTTCCAAAAATAAATGTCAGCTCCCAGACAAATACATGGAGACTCCCATACGTTTTAGGAAGTTCCGTTTCATCCTTAGCATTATATGTGACCCCATGGAATGTGCAATTGAACTTTATCTCTTTAGTCAAGTTTTCTCAAACTTGATGAACCTCTTACCACCACCCAAATGGATTGCACAGCTGAGCGCCTCAAAGTCCCTGCTCTTCCCCTCACCGGAGCTCTTCTCTCTACTCCACTTGGCTTTTTTTTCCTAGTCCTTGAAGACCTAGCTCAAAATGTATCTCCCTCAAATAAACAGTCAAGTAACTGCATCAAGTAAGTTATAGGACTCCCTTATTTTGCTCCTATAGTATTTCCCTCTCACCTGTAATATCAGGCCTTACCCTGATGCTAGACCATTGTCCAGGACTGTCAATTGCACTTTCATTTGAAACCCACAAGACAAAGACTTTATGTTCATAAACTCCAACATCTGTACCTGGGCTAAAGAGATTTAAAAACAAATAAATTTAAAAAGTTATCAATAAATGCCATAAATCATTCTTTTATTTCAGCTTTCATTAAGTATTTATAAGCTGATAAGATAACTGGTTAGAAATTATTTTTCACTCTGCCTATACTATTAAATGAGGATTAGAAAAAATTGTTCATTAAAATAACTATATGATCTACCTTTGACCTGGTTATAATTTTTGTGAATAAGAAAATTAAAATCTGTATTCATTAATTAAAATATTTACAATTTATCTAATTAATCTTTGGAAGAAAAATTATTTCTTTTTGTGTGGCTCTCTTATAGAATCCATCAAATCTATACACTCTTGTCCTGCTCAACTATCAACATAATACAAATTAACTTTTATTTTTACAATTACTAAAATTATTGTTGTCAAAAGACTATATTCTGTGCAGTAGAAGCTGCTAAGTATAATTTTCTCAGACAAAATATATATATTTCAATCAATATTCTTTCAAACATATCATATCCATTAATCAAATATATCCTATCTAATAAAGAGGGAATATGCTAATTTTGCTGTCACTAAGATGGCAGTGTCCACAGCCAATAAGGAGGGAATATGTTAATTGATTGCCCCACCCTCAAAGATGGTGGCACCACAGCCAATAAGGAGGGAATATGCTTGACTGCCACACCCTCAAAGATGGCTGCGCCCACAGCCATAAGATGGTGTTACCCAGTCCTTTCAGCCCTCATGGGGCAACAGGTTCTATGCACCTGTCTCCAGAATACTCCAGGGCCTTCAGCCCCCCAGCTACCCAGGGCTGGCCCAAGGTGCAGGCAAGCCTTAGATGGTAGCTGCCCAGCCACCCAGGGCCGCCCGAGGCTCAAGTAATCAGGGCTGGTTGAGGCTAGTGCTGCTGGCAGTGGCAGCAGCAGAGGTGTGATGGGGGTGTTGCCTTCCCTTGATCACTGGGTTACCTCCCACCCCTGAGGGCTCCTGGACTGTGAGAGGGGACAAGCTGGGCTGAGGGACCTCCCCCACCCAGTGCATGAATTTTCATGCACCAGGCCTCTAGTGGTAAAATAAGTCATAATGAGGAACATATGACTTAGGGAAAGAAATATAATAAACTTAGATTTTATGTGAGCTTATAAAAACCTTAATATTTTGATTTTCATAAAAAAAGAAAACATTAAAGTCAGATACGAATCATAGAACATATATTAAAAACATTTTAAAAATGAATATTTTACAAATAATTTATATGTAACATTGCTTCTTTCCTAGACATATTTTAATGTCTTATTATGGGTATTTTTTAAATTTTATTTTTTAAATTTTATTTCAAAATAACTTGCATATATACTTAGTAATAACTTGCATATATACTAAGAATTCCCATGTACCCAATAATTGGCTTCCCCTAATCTTAAAATCTTGCATAACCATTGTCTATTTATCAAAACAAAGACATTATCTTTGATATTATACAAACTACAGACTTTGAGTTGATTATCCAATGAATGCCCTTTTTCTGCTCAAGGACACAATCCATGTTAATCACATCTCTTAAATCTTCTCTAATCTTTGACAATTCTCAGTCTTTCCTCCATGACTTGGATATTTTTAATGAGTACTGGTTAGGGCTTTTGTAGAATGTGCCTCCATTTTGATGTATGTGATCTTGTCTCATAGTTAATAATAATATAATAATAATATATATTGCTTTATTACTAATTTATCCATTGATTTTGTCTTTTATATAAATGTTCCATATTCAGACCCATCACATGTTTGTGCAGAGAGTGCACTGAACAAGATTGGAGGCCCCATATGCTTTTTCACATGCTCCTCAGAATACATATATAGTTATATTATGAAAGTTTGATGTACTTGAACTGTTAATAAATTTGAGAGAAATTGTCACTTGTAAATGTATTGATTTTTTAAAAAATGTTTGTTGTTGAAAGTATTACAAATGTCCCCTTTTTCTATTTACATTTATTATAATGTCTGCATTTTATACATATTAAAATATTTTAATATTAAATTTTAAATATTACATATGTTGGCTTTTCTATTAAAAAAATAGTATACTTTTTTCCATTTCTTTTTGTAAGGCATGGAGAATCAACTTAATAATTGCATTCTTTGTGAAATTCTATGATATACATGAAGTAGGATACTACAATAAAAATCACTAGACTTTGCATTCAGTAAAATAGCAACTACTTCTAATCAATATCACTTTGAACATCTTCTGTTCAATACTTTTCCAGAAATTACTGATATCTTCTCTGTACACAAATCTTAATTTTTTTTGTTTGATCAGTCATTTATACATAAACTTCTCATTGTAAGACATAAATCCTTGATCCTTATCTAATCACTGATACAATCTTGAAATTTGTGGTGTGTTAATAATATGGTTTTATCATTTTAACATTTTAAAATTATTTCTAGATCCAGAGTCCTGATCAAATCAAAATGTTCCAAAAAATAGATGCATCCTGATGTGGAATCAGTAACAACAACAACAACAAAAAAGGTTACTTTCCAAGAAGTTAGTATTATATGCTCCGTCAAAATTGTAAAGTAGGACAATTTATTTTTAATTTGATTTTTCTTCTATTTCTATATTTTCCTTAAGTAACACTCTGCCCTGGGCCCTGGTGTTCATAGGTTTCTACTTCAAAAACTATATCTATCCAATAGAGTTTACATGTAAAAATACTCTTTTCCCCCCCACATATTAAGCCCTAGAAACTATGACCCACACTGGATGCTTTCCACAGATGCTCATATTATCACCCAGATCATATTCAATTTATTCAATAATATTGTGTGTTTTTATCTGCCAATTTTTTTGTATAAAAATCAGATTTTAACCCCCAAATGAATTCATAGATACTTCTAATGAGAAAGAGAATTGGGGGTCACATATATTTCTAGATGATTGTTAAATTTTATATTATGAAATGCCTGCAATCAGAGATAAGATGTTAAGATAAGAAGCCCTGAAGTCTAGATTTTGAGTAGAGGTGCTTTTAAAATATTTATCACCTATAATTTCATGTGCAATTTATAGACTTACTAAACTATTAAAAATAAAGTTTTCCCTGTGCTAATTTAGCTTCCAGCATTTCCTTAATTATACCACTTTTTCTGAGTTATGTTATGCACTCATTTAATATTTTCATTCACCTCATTCAATATAGCAGTTTCCATTTTATAGATCTTAAGAAATATATAGTTAAAGAGCCAAATTCTGACATTGCAGTGCTTTACTTCATGGTTCCTTCTGTTCATACCAATATATTAGAATTCTTGTAGTATAATCACCTAACCAAGGGATGGAATTTATTTCACTTAATTTTTGCCTTTGATGAGAAGAGCAAACACATTTTTGACATCTCAGAAGTTACTTATTTAAACTGCAAAACACACACACAATAAAATAATGAAAATAAACCTAGTGATCTAGTCTGAGAACAAAAACATATTAATATAGTGAATTAAAATAAACTCTTTGATAAGTAAAACAGTGTAAAAGTTAATTAGAAAGATGGGAAAACTAATAACAGCCTAAAATTCCCTGAATACATCCAAAGAAATAAAATTTTGTATTTATTTTAGATTTCAATTAGAATATAGCTTTTGGAAAAGAAAAATTATATATGTGTTCCTATAAAATTTCAAATCATAGCAGAATATTTATTTATATATATTTGTATTTTTCTTAATTTTTATTAAAGTATAGAAATAATATGCTTTGAAATGTATTTTCAATTGGTTGGTAAAATAATTTTATTTATGTACAATTAGTAATTTTGCACATAATTCTAATAATTCTGAAGTTGGAGATTTTTTTTAAACATATAAAGATGAAATAACCTGTGTAAAAGCAGTGTAACTCTTCTTAAATGTTAAATGTATGACTCTACCATTCATTATTCCTAAGTGTTTCTAAGTCTCAAGAATATTGAAATAAGTAGGAATTTTTATTTGGCAGGTTTTAATTCAAGTAAAATTAAGGATGCAATTAAAATTAATATATGTTTGAAAAAAAGGATGTTGTAAAGGTACAAAGGGAAACGTCAATTTTTTTATTTTCCTTTATTTGTTTCCTATTCTTTTTAAATATTGACTCAGACTGTTTCATACAGAGACATAATGTTCCTTAAATAAATAATTAACTAAAAATAGCAGAAGTATAGACAGAAAATTTTTGACATGCATGGAGCATACATATTTATTCATCATCTGATATGTAAATACACACACAATGATAAAATTTTTATACACACCAGAATGTACTAAACTTAAATGATTTCCCTTCTTTGTAGCCACTAATACGATTATCAGAACTCTACTATATATCATTTATTTTATTGCTTGTGTTTTTTAGAAAAAAAACATTTAATCACCTTTATTTTTTGTTTGTCAATCCTCACCCAAGGATATTTTTCCATTGACTTTTAGAGAAAATGGAAGAGAGAGAGAGAGAGAGAGAGAGAGAGAGAGAGAGAGAGAGAGAGAGAGAGAAACATCAATGTGAGAGAAACACATTGATTGGTTGCCTCCTGCAGCAGCCCTGACCACGGCCAGGGCCAGCGAGGAGCCTGCAGCCAAGATTCATGCCCTTGACCGGAATGGAACCTGGGATCCTTTGGTCCATAGGGGTCATGCTATACCCACTGAGGAAAACCAGCTAGGACTTTGTGGTTTTTAAAAATAACTCTGATAAATGCTCAGATTCTACATGCAACTATGCAGAGGACAGTAGTAGAAAGGGATTTCCTATGTCCTTCACTTCCTGTCCCTCTATGATGTTGTGTTTCCCATTAAAATGCCTCTTTTCTACAAAACAGTTGTGTAAGTTTGCTGTTTTCAATTTGCTTTTCTCACTTTATCTTGAACTAATTTCAGTCAGGGTTGACATCCAATAAAATATTTTTTGTTCTTCACTCCACCAGTTATTTATTGCCATACACGTACCTTATAACTATTTATACTGATAATATCAAGCTATCCATAATCTCATCTTCATTCCTTCTCATGCACAGAATACAACTTCTTGATCTCAATGGAACTTTAAACCCTTCTGATCTATGACACATTATTTACTGGATTCTAAATACCTCACATTCTTGTTTTCCCTTAATCCACCGTAAGTAATGCAATCAATCATTACATTCACTCCCAGGGATATATTTTCAACTTATGTGACTTTCTGTGAATTTCTCTGTGACTTTCTATGACTTTTCTGTGACTTTGTATTAGGTAGTGAACAAATCACAAACCTTGTGAAGTTAAACTCCCTTGAAGTTAAACCCCCTGCGTTTGTGTAGCTGAATGAGGCTGAAGAAAACACAGAATCATGGCGACTGATCTCACTTTAAAATCCTGACTGGGAGCATGTGGTGCCTTTATCATGGCACCTAGACATATTATGATCACCTCGTCCACATTCCCTTCCACTGTGCTGGACGTCTATAACAGAATCACCCCACCTTTCTCAGTTCACAGTGCCCTTTTTACATAGATGAAAAGAAATAGTGAAGAGTTCTGTTCACTAAGTAATTAGGTTAAATAATGTAATAAGAATGTATGTTAAAACAAGAGCAGACATTTGAGAAAAATATATGGGTATAAATTGAAAGAAAATATCAGCGAGTTCTTACAGTGCCTGGGCGTCCTTGGGTGCACAGTGTTAGAATGTCAGAACTACACTCTGTCCTCAAAGTGTTAACAATTCTTCCCCAGTCCTAGTGTAGTTAGTGTTTGATGATTATTCACAAACTCCCTCAAAATCTATGACTTTATCTCCTAACTATGTGCTAATATGCTTTGTTTTATTTTCCCATTATGCTGGTTGTGTTTGGTGTACAAAGCAGCACCAAGTGTTAGGCCTCTCAGATCAGCATACTCACTACTTGAGCTCTGGCTCAGAAAGAATTCAGACCCAAGACAAACTATAAGAGGACGTTTATTTAGAAAGTCACAGAGGTAGAAGGTGAGCCTGGGAGAAATGGGCTCAGGAAATGAGTCACAGAGGCAAGGAACCTTGGAGTTTAGAAGGGAGTGAGAGAGAGAGAGAGAGAGATACACGGCTGATCCCTATATGTCATCTCCAGGGGTTCGTGTTAAAGGAGAGGTCATACAAGGGCTATGTTTTGTCTGCTGCTAGGCACCCAAGGCTCTCCGCCCTGGGAAACTCTGCACTTGGCCTGTCATTCCTACTCTATTCAAGCCTAACTGCCTATCACAGCTGGAACCCATGTGTATACTCAGACACAGCCAAACCGCCCTTTATATCTAGATCCCAACAAGTAGTTTTGCTCTCTCGTGTATCAGGTACTTGGCTGAATTTCCTGAATATTTTATATTGGCAAGTAAGTATTTCTTTCACTGATTTAAACAACAACACTAACCTTTTAAAACTGCCATCCATTTATTCAATCCTTTAGAGCAAATTTCCTCCTCTACACAAAACTTTTCTTCAAGTTTTCTCTTCCTACTCTCTTGAACTTTTAACTCCAGGCAAAGTTCATTCTCCTCACTACACGGAACCTTTTCTTGTCAAGGTCATTAATGACTGTCTCCCCATTAAATACAACAGTCAATTCTCTGGCCTTGTGCATTTGACAGAATAATTGTATTCAGCACAGTTCATTATTCCCTCTCTGACACACTTTTTCTTCTGGATATCCTAGACACCAGCTCTATTCCCAACGCTTTCATGCTCTGGTTTACTTTGCTAATTCATTAACATCTACCTGATCTCGAAACTGAATGTTGCATGAATTAATCCTATACTGCTTTATTTTTTTCCTATTTATGGCCATTTACATAGGTTCTCATTCAATCTCATAGCTTTGAATACCATCTCTGTGATAATACATTTCAATTGTATATTACTAGCCCACCTTTTCCCTAACTTCCAATTTATATATACAAACCCTTATTTAACTTGGGTGGCCATTGTAGCTTCTTATTTGCTTTCCTTCAACGCTGTTTGTGTTAGTTGTTATTAGTCGCATCTTCCCAAGTTTTCAAGGCCCAAGTTTTTTTTTTTTTTTAAATCTCTAATAGCATATCTATTTCATGAACAAATCCTTCTATTCCTATTTTAAAAATATATCATTAACCCAGTCAGTTCTTACCATCCCCACTGCTAATTTCTTTTTTTTTTTTTAAATATTTTATTGATTTCAGAGAGGAAGGGAGAGGGAGAAAGAGATAGAAACATCAATGATGAAAGAGAATCATTGGTCTGCTGCCTCCTGCATGCCCCCAATTGGGGATTGAGCCCGCAACCTGGGCATGTGCCCTTGACTAGAATTGAACCTGGGACCCTCCAGTCCTTTGTCTGACACTCTATCCACTGAACTAAACCAGCTGGGGCCCCACTGCTAACTTCTTGATCTGAGCCACGACCATCTTTTACTAAATCAAAGCAAGTGCCACCTCTGGCTTCCATTCATTTCATTCCATTTACTTACTTTACATTTTCAACAGAACAGCATAATGTTCCAGGTAGAAGTATCAGATTATGTCATGGCTCTCTTTGCTCAATACTTTCAAATAGCTTCCCTTATAACTGAACTAAAATCATTAAGGTGTGGTCTAATTCATTGTTTTAAAATATTTCAAAGAGGAAGGGAGAGAGAAAGATAGAAACATCAATGATTAGAGAGAATCATTGATCAGCTGCCTCCTGCACAGCCCCCACTGGGGATCCAGCCCGCAACCCAGGTATGTGCCCTGATCATGACCTCTTGGTTCGTAGATTGCTGTTCAACCACTGAGCCACACTGGCCGGGTAGTGTGTAATTCATTGTTCAACTGCTGACAGTTTTAATTTCTACTCTCCTTCCTATCCATTTGCTTCATATCTGGGCAAGCTGATAAGACGCTACTATGCTGTCTCTCTGACACAGGCAGGAAGTTCAAATCATGCAAACCCCACCTTCATGCACAGAAACATTTGCCTCATCCTGCCCCTTAACCACTATAACACCCAAGCCAGTGGCTCCTCCCTGCTCTCTCAGTGACTTTGAGCCTCACTTGGGAGCATGCCCTGCTGTCTGCAGACAACTACACTATGTGAGTAGAGAATTCATACTTAGATGGCATCTGTGTAGCATCATCAGTTCAACATCTGAAATAAATTTTGGGCAGAGTGTCTATCTCACTTCCATGGGATAATCATAAGAAATGGTCACACAATATTTATTTGATCTCATTCCCCAATGCCCTACATTTCATTCACTTCCTTCCAAATTTTTGGATTCTTTACTCCCCCTATGCTACACTAAGTAAAATTGTTCCTAAGCTTCCTTGCACATGCTCTTCACTCTATCTAGCACTTCACTTTCCTAGATATCCACACGGCTCACTCCCTCATACTTAAAATCACCTTCTGAGACAGGCATTCCTTAAGAAACTTTATATTCCATAGTACCTATTAACATCCAACATAATTAGCACTGCATATTTAATTTATTTATCATTGGTAAGTCGTATGTGAGCAGAAATTTTCATCTATTTTGTTTACTTTTTTACTTATAGCTCCCAGAATAATACCTTGTACATACAATAGATATTAATCAATATTGGTTGAATGAATAGACTAACAGTTGTGCCTTGGTGGTGATAGAAGTATATTCATTCAACATGAGCACATGTTATACAGATAACTTTCATACAAATAAAGATAAATGTAGCAACATTTCATGGGACTATAGTCAACTTCCCTAGTAGTGAAATAAACTCTAAAATATTATTTATTTATTTTTACATTTTAGTCACCAATAAAATAAATTAGAAATAACAAAAATATTGAACTCCATTAAAATTCAATGAAATAAATGCTCTTGTACATTTTAGGTAAAACAGACTGTTAAGATGATTTTTTGGAAAGCAATTTAGAAACATGCCAGTAACTTGATATTTCATGTACTTCAAAAGTTAACTTTAATTTCAAATGTCTTTTGTTAGGCAAGATAACAAAATTATGGAAGTAAAAAATTATGAAGGAGCAATTCTTCATATTGTCCTTTAAAGAACAAAGGTGATAAAGACAAAAAAATCAAATTAAAACGTGTTTCTAAGGTCACAAATAATGATCAACTTTTAAATGAAGATTCACAGACTGGTCTTAGTACAAAAAAATAGACAGAAAATAATTATGCATAGACCTGGATAGTGTTTATTATAGAAAAGAGAAATTCTTTTTGTTTTTATTGTAGGGTGCTGAAATATTTTGTATTAAATGTATTAAGATGACATTGCCTAATAAGATAATATAGGATCTGGTAGGCATACAGTGCAATATACAGAACTTGTAACATAGAAATCCACACCAGAAATAAGTTTTGAAGCATCAACATTCTAAGTAATTTGTATGCTTTACTTTTAATTAAATAAAAACATTTACATCATGTTATTTTTCATCAATGTATTTATTTCGAGCAAGAAAAAGAGATACTAAAGGCATATTGTCAAAGCAACAATAACAGAACATATTGAGTGTTTACCACGGCAGGTACAATGCTTAGCACGTCAGGCACAGAGCTAAATATTTTTAATAAATTCTTTAACTGTGTTCTTAGAGTGCCTGGTGAATTATAAGTTTCAACGTTCTTATTTTTATTATTCCCCTAATGTCATCAATAATGTAATTATAATAATTTATATTCACTCCAAAAAATGTTTGAATATAATAGAAAGAAAAGCCATCCTTTATAATAAAAGAGAAACATGCAAATTAGCTGTCCTTCTACTATGCTGAAACCATGCCCACCAGCCACACTCACCAGCCAATCCAAGTGACTATGCAAATTATCTGACAAAGATGGCGGTTAATTTGCATACACAGGTGTCAAGTGCCCCAGGAGACAACTTTCACCTGTCCAGGAGGCAAGGTCATAGTCACACCTGTGAGCTCCTGGGACTTTCTTCAACCATCACTCCTTGACAAAAATGGCAGCACCCATAGTGGCTGGGGCAGGATGCTGGCAGCATTGCCTTGGGAATAAGATCCCAGCATCTGGCCTGGATACATGGAGGGAAGAGAGGGAAGGAGCCTCTGGCTGGAGTCCGCTTAAAAGAATTCCCAGCTTCTGTGCCCCAGCCAGGCAGAGGGAGGGGAGGCCAGGGACCTCGGGCTGGTGTCCACATTGAACGATGGGAGGGGAGGGGCCTGGTGGCCAGAGTACCTGGTGAGGAATGCTGGGCTCATGGTGAAGCGTTCAGCTTTAGAAGTTATTTACTAACCATCAGTAGGTAAATAACTTCTAAAGCTGAATATATGTGCTTGAACTGGTGAAGAGAGGGGCAGACAGGGGCCTCAGTGGGAGTTCACACCCTGGATGGGCCAAGGGAGGGAAGACGCCTTGGGCTGGAGTCTGGGCTGAAGGAGAGAAAGGGAGGGGCCTTGGGCCAGAGTCCTTGGCAAGGGATGCTGGCATCATTGCAGGCCTGGCTGAGGGACCACCCCATGCACAAATTTTGTGCATCAGGCTACTAGTTGATAATAAAATAATTTAAAAATTATGAGAAGGATGAAGGGATTAAGAAAAGAAAAAAAAGAAAGACTCATGGACATAGACAACAGTATGGTGATTTCCAGAAGGAAGTGGGGGTGGGGAGAGTTAGATAAAGGTCAGGGGGCTGAATGGTGATCAAGAAACTTAACTTGAGGTGGTAAACACAAAACTATATACAGATAATGTATTATAGAATTTTATACATGAAACCTGTATAATTTTATTAACCAATGTCACCCTAATAAATTCAATTAAAAGTATTCACTTTTTGAGTTTTATTCAATCTGGATTTGGTTTTGTTTTCCCCTTTGAGGTTCAGAAATGCTCCCAGCCCAAAGGAAATTTATTTTTCTGTTTTGAAGCATATTATTTACTGTTCTGGATAATCCCATTGTTATTCCTTCCTCTTGAAATCAATAAGATATTAATGGTTTTGCCATAAAAAATACACATCTACATTTGATCTTCTCCAAACACTCTAACAGAGAGATATAAGATACTTATCTTGAAAATATTGTTAAAATAATGTGTGAGATTTATTGGAGAAAATACAAAGTTAATGATAAAACCTCAAAATATCAAGCTTAGCTGAAAGTCATTTATATTGTTTGATTACTGCCAAATTTCAAGTTTTTATGGTCTATTTTTTACTAATAATAGTATCCTGACAACCAAGAGTTTATTTGATTACTCAGTTACCATCCATTCCATTTTTTCTAGCATAAACTATTACCATTGACAGTTATTAAAGACATTTCAATATTGAGAGGAAATCTACCAAAGATGCAAATTTCTAAAAATAGACTCCTTGAATATAATCCAAAAATCATTGTGTAAATATAACATGTTTTCTGTAAAAGCAAATGCTTTTTAAAGCAGGATAGTAATTTTGAATGTCCTGTATAAATAGGAACAAAAATAATTACATGTCATTCTTATTTGTTGAAAGGCAAAATTACATGTACTTGTACACAATGCATTTTGAATAATGGCATAAAGCACCCAGAGACACAATCACCATTTCTATCAAGTGTTTAAAATTTCTACACAAGTTTCAGCATTTTTATTCCTTGTATACAAAATGACCAAATGTTAAGTTCTGGGTACACAGACATCAAATTATATACATATTCCCTAAAGACATCAGAAAAAAATGTGGAGTGTCAGACATACTGAGATACACTGCCATATGAGATAAGTTTTAGAATAGAGTATAGAAAAGGGAATGCCAATTGAATTGTTTTGAACATGAATTAAAGCATGCAAAAACTTAGTTTTATTTTAAATCTTGTAGAACTTTCCTTTAGTCATTTTTTAAAATAAATAAAATCATGTTCTTATGTTGAATTTTTAATTTAAGATATTAATGTGTACAAAGACAACAGTGGATACAATTAAAATCTTATAATTTTTGAGCATATATGTGTTTAATTTATAAAAATAGAATTATATCATAATACTTTTCTACAATTGTCTTTTCCCCCATTTTTACTTGTTTTATTTGGTTTTTATCTGGGAATTCTATCCACACAGCAAGATTTGCCTTCACCATTCTTACCATGTAATTCCATTCCAACAACCTAATTTTCATCTTCTTATAGATCTCCATGCTGAAACGACCCTATAAATTATATTCAGAAATGTGTTGTTTGTTCATTATGATCTGAGTTTTCCTTACATGGGTGTATGTGTAAGAATACGCATGGGTACCTTATGATATTGAACAATGTCATAATATTTGTACAGCCCTGACCAGTTTGGCTCAGTGGATAGAGCATTGGCCTAGGAATCAAGGGTCCCAGGTTCGATTCCAGTCAAGGGCATGTACCTTGGTTGTGGGCACATCCCCAGTAGGAGGTGTGCAGGAGGCAGCTGATCAATGTTTCTCTCTCATTGATGTTTCTAACTCTCTATCCCTCTCCCTTCCTCTCTGTAAAAAATAAGTAAAATATATTGAAAAGAAAAAATTTGTACTTATAATTGGTGTACTTTATACATCAATAAAAATTATGTTATACTTCAATTAAAATGTGAAATAAATAAATAGTTATAATAATTTAACTTTCTACTTGCAGAAATTATAGAATAAAATTTCAAGTGATTCTTGAATCTTTTCTTTACATAAATCATTGTAAATTGGCAATTATTTGCTCTAAGTACTTGAATGAAATAATTTTGTTTGTGTTTTCCATAATTTCTGTTGAGAAGTGTTCTGTAAACCAAACTGTTGCTCCTTTCATTTCTAATTAAATGTATGTTAAAGTTATCTGAATACTCTTAAAAGTAGTCGAAACAACTAAAATTCTTCTCTTAAAATAAATCAATAATAACATCATTCTGTTTAATATGTTCAATTCAGACAATTTATAAATTCCTAAAGGAGTAGTTTC
>PVJC01022767.1:0-27015 GCA_004026665.1 Murina feae
TTTAAAGCGATACGCCATTGACGGGGTGGGGTGGGGGTGGGGAGTTATTTTATTTTCTTTATTTTTTTTATTATTAAAGTATTACAAAGAGAACTGGGACTTTTTTAAAACACTGCAGGACGTGGAACAAATTGTTAAAAATCGGGACTGTCCTGCCAAAAGCGGGACGTCTGGTCACCTTACTTAAGGAAGCGTAGGCTTCAGGCTCTGCATCTTCCCGACAGGAGTATTTAACAAGAATTCAACAATAGGACTCATGTTTTAAAGTTAGTTTCTAATTATGGCAAGTGATAGTGATTTTCCCTGTAAGGTAGAGATACTGTTTGTTTTTACAAGTTTGCTTAAGTAAGATATGAATTACTTAAGAAAATATTAACTGCACAATAGCTCAGGTGATATGCACATTTTGCAAAAAAAAAAAAAATTGTCATGAAGGATCAACCATTTAGAAACAGTGCTTGGGAGTGTTCTGAGGCCATTCTAGTATCAGAACTCTGCCACAGTAAGTTCTCAAATTTGGGCACAGTCACTTATAGGCTGAACTTGAAGTTTGGACTTTGAGCATGGGGCCCAGATTTCAAATACTAAAGATTTTTAAACTGATAAAAACTGGCCTTAAAATAAAAAGCTGGTCTTAATGTATTATAGGTAATTATTCTTGACTAAATGTTGGCCAATGAAAAAATAAATAACATGGGATTTCTGGTCTAAAAACAAAAATCTCTCTTTTCAGAGCTTCAAAGTTAGTTTCCAATGTTCCAGCTGAAATCACTTAACCCGTCTTCTTTTGCCCTTCACCCTGAGGGAAGGATTGAGCAAGTTGTGTTTTAATTTGGGGCAGCTATCAAGTGAAGTGGTTAGGAACTTGGGTTTGAGGGTCAGACAGAGCTGTGTTTGAATGCCGCTTGTGAGTCAGGGACCTTGGCCCAGTGACTCATCCTGTAAGCCTTAGTTTCCTCATCTGTAAAACGAGAACTTCCGAGGGAATTCTGGAAATGAAACGGGCCTGCAGAAGGTGCCACAGAGCAAGTGCCCACAGCTCACTGGCAGCCGCAGCAGCCTCTATTTTGCATGTATATTCGTTGAGTGGAAACTTGGGTGACCACCCCTGTCCGTGGTCTGCTGGGAGGTTACTTTCCTTTTAGGAAGCACCCACCCAGTTCCCCAGGGGTTCGCATTGTCACTGGCATTATTTTTAAAAAACAAAAGATGTTCCAAATTCACTGGTACGCTTCACATTCATTCCTGCCAGGTAGGATGAAAAATATCTAGTGTGGTTTTCAACTGTTCCCATAAAGACTTTCACACAGGAGGTGGGGTTTGGGCTCTGGGTAGAGGCACCCTGGTCACAGGAAATGAGGGGCATGTCATCTGTCCTCAAGGCCAGCTCCCAGCTGACAGGCTTCATCAGGAAATCTTAACTACGCTCCTAGCGAGGACACAGACACAGAGAAGGTGAGGATGCCCTATTTGTTAGCGGGCACTTTAATTACAAGTGTACCCTGTGACAGAAATGTGGGGAACCTCCATGGCGTGATGGATATGAGCTGGAGAAGAGTTAGACAACTAAAAATGATCCCTCAGGCTCTTTGACTATCACTAAGTATTTACTGAGACTAGACTCCAGCTAGCATTTTCCCTTCTGGGTTTAAAAAAGAAGAGAAAGGCATTCAAGAAACTTCTACTTGAGTTTGACAAATTCATTTACCCTAACATACAGGCAGTAATTGTCAGTCAGCAGAAGGGGTGGAAGGAAGCAGGCAATCTTGGGGAAATTGGCAGACTGGGAGGGGGGCAGTACTGGGAGGTGGCCATCCAATCAATCTACGATGCTGGGTGGTAACCCACCACCACTTCCCAGGTGTGCCTTTAACGGAGAACATTGACTGCTGGCCACTCTAAGATGCTGGGGGAGGAGACAAGAGGGGCTATGGATTCCAGAGTGACAGGGCTCGAATATTGGAAGAACAGCTTCTATGTTTCCACCCCCTGCCTCAGTCTCCACTGCCCGTCTGCCTCTGCAGTCTTGGTTTCCTTAAGGGTTCCCACCTAGCTTAGGAAATGAGCAGCATTGTGACTAAGAGCCGAGGCCTTGCTGAGTAAAAGCTTTGGGACTCACTCCTGGCTCTGCCACTCACACTACTGGCTGTATGAACTTAGGCAAGGTTCTTAGCCCCACTGAGCCTCAGTTTCCTGCTTTGTGAAATGGGTCTATTAATGATACTAACTTAAGAGAAGTCAAGGAAATCAGGCACAGACAGCACTTTGGCACAGCTTGGCATGAAGGCATCCTCAGTGTTATTGCTATTATGTTATGTATCTTAGAAAAGGAAGTTGTATATCCTGGGAAGCCAGTATGGGGGTGGTGGGGAGGGCTTTCAACTCAGGTAGATTTGGCTTTGAATTTCAACTCTGCCAATTAATTGCTGGGTATGACTTGTAGCGGGTCACTTCGCTTCTCTGAACACCTGCCTCCTCTTCTATAAAATGGAGTGATGGCGGGTGCTATACCAGATAGATGAGAGAGAGAGAGAGAGATCCTATTTATGTGTGCACGTTCCAGCCCCCGATATGGGGTAACTCGATGGCTCTTGGTGCCTCCTTCTTCACACCCAGGGGTCCCCATTGTCTACATAGCACGTCCTTCTCTACTTGCCAAGCAGTCAGAAGAATGACAGCTGGGTCAGGTGGGACAGTTTCTCTGTTCCTAGAGAATTGCTAGAGTCTGAGTAGGTAGGAGCCCTGGCAGCATGTAATTTAGTAGTTCAGGAGGCTTTGCAGGCTCAGGCAGCCCCTTTGCACACCACTTCTGCTTTGCAAATTCAGGAGCAGCCCAGAGCCTGATTCCTAAATTTCAGAGCAGAAGGAGGAAGTGCCTGCCAGGTAAATGAGCCTTTCCCTCCATCCCTGGGGGCCCTTGGGGAACCTTGTCCAGGGAAATTGTTGCCTCGTTAGACCCCCTGTAGTTTCCCCTGTGGATGGCCTGTGCTGGAAAACTCCTGGGAACTTTGCCCCTTTCTGCCACAGGAGTACTTTACCGCAGGAATAAATAACTTTTTTCTTTTACCATAAAACTGCCTTTGTTTCTTCTGGAAACTTTTATTGGCACCCCGTAGCACTGACTCTCCAATGGCTTAACCAATATTTTCCACAAAAAAAAAAGTAACAGTCAAATGACAGGTTTGTATTTACTTCTTTTCTTTTAAGTCAACTGCTATTGTCTATTCATTTCCCTCTTGTGTCTTTGTAATTGAAATGAGCCGCGAGTGACTGGGGACTAGGCTGGCTCTCTGAGGCTTCTGTCTCCTTTGTCGTTGGCGTGTGATTCACTCTTTTTCAAATTCACAGGCTTCTGAATTTTAATAGACTGTAGATAATGATACATCCGGCTGCATATTAATTGCTGAGAGTTAGAAATAACACATAATCACTGTGTTTCAAGGTTGCAAATGTACAGCACTGAGAGCCAGTGCATTTTTTATGAGCCTTTGGAAAAATTCATTGTTAGTAGGCATTTTTTTCATTCCTGTGATCAAAAACGTGGTACAGAATGAAAATACTATCTCTCAAATAAAGTTAATGCTGTGTTCTGCATGTTCAATTTCCTGAACAGCATGCCTTGTACCTTATTTTTTCTGCTTCCCATTTATAGGTCAGTGAGTGGTAAGATACTAGCTGAACACCACACACAGGACAGTTAACATTTATTTTATTTTATTTTATTCCCAATTCAATCAGTCACTTGTGCGGTATGACTGGTAGCTGTTTCCATTTTGAATAATCAGTTTTCAGTGTATTCTGTTCTCAGCTGAGAGCAGACTGTTCTGAAACACCCAGGTGCCGTGTTCTGGGTCCTTAAGTGCAGGCGTGTGCTGCTGAGGATGTGCGTGGACCAGTGATGTGAGGAATACAGTGTGCTAGGAGAGAAGGCCTGGTGCCACCCAGGAGCATGGCAAGTGTGTTTTGTGTATCATCTCTTCAAGGCTTGTTTGTACAAAGTCATTGGTCTCAGAAACAGAAGCTGTCTGGGGATCATGCGATGCAAGTCCATGTTCTCCTACTGCAGACCTGGGGTCCTTGGTCAGATGTCCCTGTAGGTTTTGCCCAGCAGCTGAATGTGGGACCCGTGTCCCAGCCTAGTCCTCCATCAGATGGCAGACCTGGCTGTCAGCGTTGCCTGCCTGAGCTGTGTTTGATTGCACCAGATTCCGCTGGAACAGGCTGTTCTTCCTTTGGGACACTGAGATTAAGATCTAAGCATCTTTTGTCATCTTTGTGCTTTCCCCCCCTTCTTCTGGGAAGTTGAGAGAATGCTGAGCTTCAAGGAATGACAGGTGGATGAGAGATAAGAGAACATGTCAGGGGATCTGTGTGGTACTTTCTGGAAGCCAAAGGTAACATGTTCTTTGGAGGAGACCTTCCACCTTGAACATCTGGCAGGGGTTTGAATGCGCATCATTGAGTCAGTACCAGTGAGTTCCTATCACTGCCTAACCCCACATAGTACTGGAAGCAGGCAAGATTGGAGACCAGTTTTTCTAGCCTGTAATTAAGCAATGTGGGGTGCAGTGGGAGGGGTGGATGCAGACCACCTCAAGCCCTACCTAATTGGGTTCCCCTCCCCCACTGGGGTTCTGACTTTGGAATTTCAAGGCTAAAGTTTTTCTCTCCTCAGGACATAGCTTTGGATCCTGCCAAACCACCCCCTGTTTTGCTCTATCTAGCCAGAGCTTGGCTAAACAGACGGTAAAGGTGCAGGAAGAAAGGGAAGGCAGGAATGTGAAATCAAAATACTGGCCTCACAGCTGCTGGGCCTCGGTGGTCAGAGCATGTCTTTGGTGAGATGGTGGCAGGTGACTTGGGGCTCCAGCGTTGTCGTCCCTGGGAAGCCAGGGGAAATCCAGAGCAGAATGGACAGGGCAGGAGAGAAGGCGGGGCCACTTATAGGACAGGTTTGTTCCCGGCAACACTGTGAGGGAATAGGAGAGTCACCCCCACTTCACTGAGGAGACACAGCCCTTGGAGGTTACATTTTTTGGCCCAAAGTCAGGGTGTTGAGACCATAGGATATTGTGCCTAGAAAGGTTGTCTCCTATTTTACCCTGAGGTCCTGTGCAGAGAATCAACATTCTTGGAGCCAGAGTGATAAGAACTGTGTCACTTGCTATGGAGGTGTTTTCCGGAGGTGTGTTGGGAGCATTCCTAAGTGTCTGTACACAGTAGTTCCTGAGCCCTGAGCAGGGGTGAGGGGCCCAGTGGCATTGTTCTCCCCCTCCCCCGCTCCACTCCAGCCCAAAAGGGAAGTTGGGGAAGCCCTTTCATGAGAGAAACAAGTACAGCATTGATATCCCACCTCAGGGTTCCAAGAAGTCAATAGGAAGTGACCCGACTGCAAACCCCCAGAACCGCAGGGCCTTCCTCTGGGCCCTGTGGCTGTGATTAGGCCACCACTGACACCTCCAGGGGCCTTGTTGGCATCCTCCCCCCAGGGATGTGCAGCTTTCGCCCTTTTTTCCAGACCTGGGGATGGTTGTGGCGTAGTGGTCACATCCCTCCTATGGCATTCTTGCCCAAAATGCGTAGCCTCAGTCTAATCATGAGAACACATCTAGGCCCAAGGCTGGCCTTCCTGGAAGGCCCGGATGCTGCTGGCAGCCCTCCCCTTTCAGGAGGTCAAGCTCTTGAAGTGCTTACAGTTCTGATCAGCTGGCCCTGCTTCCTCAACAGAGGAAGAGCTGTGCTGTGCTTGCCTTTCAGAGGCAGATGTGAGCCAGGGACCGCAGAGAGGGCTAAATATTCCGCTTCCTCTTTCTCCGAAGGTCTGTAGTGCCACATCTGGGCATGACCAAGAAGAGTTTCAGGCAGTGGGCTGGCGTTTGCTAAAAGGAACTTATTAGGGTGTGGGTATGCATGTCTCCTGCTGCCCAAGGTTAGGTAATAGTAACATCCTGTGCAAGAGAACTTGAATGTGGTTTTCTGCTAAACTCCAGTATTTTAGGGCTATTTATTAGATATGTTTAATCTTGGGCCAATTTAACCAGTAGCAGACTAATAAAATAACAACTTTGGGCATGTTGCCAGGACAAATGTTGACTTACCCTTAGAATGTTGACTGAAATGAATAACTTTGAAAGTAATTGAGGAGTGAAACCTTAGCCAAAAATACAGCGTCTGAAACAGTGGTTCTGTTTTATTTTACTGGCACTGCTAAGAGATTACACTCCATAAGCTAGGCTGCTGCTGCCTGCTGCAGCTCTGAATCCTACCTTTCTTTTTTTAATCCTCACCCGAGGATATTTTTCCATTGATTTTTAGAGAGAGGGAAAGTCAGAGAGAAAAATTGGTGTGAGAGAAACACATCGATTAATTGCCTCCTGCAGGAGTCCTAATCAGGGCCCTGGCCAGGGAGGAGCTTGCAACTGAGGTACAGGCCTTTGACCAGAATCGATCCCGGGACCCTTCAGTCCTCAGGCCAACGCAGTATCCACTGAGCCAAACTGGCTAGGGCTCAGAGTTCTACCTTTTACTGAATTATTTCCCAAGGTTCTTTTTTCTTCTTTTTTTTCCCGCCTACAAACCATCATTCAGCAAAAATGAATTTCCCTGTGAAAGACAAATAGGATAGGTTACTTTTCCAATGTGGGAGAAAAAAATTCAATGATAATGAGCAGAATAAAGATAATAAAGTGCTTGAGGTCTTCCCTCAGACACAAAATGGCATGCCTTCTGAGAGTCTGTAGTAAAATTAAGTGTTTCTCCAGGGTATGTATACTGGATGAAATCCATCTAGCTCACTCCACACCCCACCTTTCCTTCATTTTGTCATTTGGTTTATACAAACATTAGAGAGCTTGACTGTTTTTCTGGCATGTTTTGGACTTGCAGGAAACAGGGAAGCCCTGGAGGAGATGATGCCAGGATGACCACAGAAACTGTCATGAAGTGTGATTTCTTTCAATCCTCATTTTCTTCCTTGCACTATATGAGAAGCTGTGTTTAGGCAGAGACTGAGCAGGCTTTCAGAGGCTCATGCCAGCATTGTCTGAGCTCAATCAGATGTCCCCTGATGCCTCTCCCTTAACCAAGGCTAAAAATGACCACCACATAGACTGACCTTGACCAGATGCTGGAGATGCTGACTGGACTCTTTGGTGCTGACTGACTGTCCCAGGCAAAAACAAACTCACCATGCAGGGAATAAGTGTAATTTTTCCAACCTTAATGTGTTCAGTGGTTGTCCCTGGGGGTTGATGGTTTGATCTGTGGATTTGCCCAGACCATCTTGTGACACCTCCATCATATGCTTTTCAGCATTTCCATGGGGGAGAGGGGCTAGAGAAATTATCAGATCTTCAACACAGCAATCCAACACTTTGTCTGCAGCAACGTGACCATGGGACTGAACTAAACTCAGCGTATTCTCGCTGCGATTTTATTTAGCCAGGCTCTCCTTATTTCCAGTTAGCAAATAAAGATACACCACCACCACCACCACCCAGACACACACACCAGCACTTGCTTTGTTTTCTTTTGTATTTTCTTTTAAAGAAGGAAGGAAATTGGGATGTTTTCCTTAAAGGGTCTGGTAGGGAGAGAGTGGGCAGTATTATCAAAGAGGAAATCAGATCTCTCTTGGGTACTGGAGCAAGGCAGCCTGACTCCTGGAGAAAATAAACAGGGGGGTGTGGCCTCCGTCTTTGAGGGGAGCCAGGACAAAGGTATCCACTCCCTCGGGAGCTATTACGAGTGGTTTATCAGTGTCCACAGCGCATGTAGTCCTTTGTTGGAATCACTGATAAGCATCTCCTGGGGGAAAATCATAGTTCTGGATTTGAAGATCTTTTGCTCACCTTATGGGTTAGAAGTCAATAATTCTGAAATGGCTTTGGCCTAATCAGTGAAGCCAGGTTTCCATTAGATTTGGGACTCATTTTTTTTTCTTTTCAATTTCTGGGAATAGATGCCAGAGGAAAGAAAACAGAAAAAAATACTTTTTATGGAAATTTTGGAGTTAGAAACCATTATTTCTTTATTGTTTTTTCCTATTTTCTAAATAAGTGAACAAATAAATTGATATAAGGTGAAGAATCACTTTCAGGCCCCAGAGAAGCTCCCCTTCCTATTGCTGCAGCCCCACTGCTCTTGCTCAGGCCTCCTCATTGTTGCCTCTCTGCCCTGCAGCCACTGGGGATGCCCTGCCTGATGCCCCACTCCTTGCCCGCTGCAGCCAACACCGACTCTCCTGGGCACTCTGCCTGGATCAGCCTCTGGCTCTCCCTGTTCACTGGGAGATGCTCTTCCTAGTGCACCTGTCGGTGAAGCCCACTTCATAGGTGCTGGGTCAACGCTGGCAGAGTTGGATTTAAAAGGATGCACATAGTCACAACGTATCTCCTCCAATATATATATTCATTACAAAGGGAGGGCAGTAGTTCTCCCTTATCCGCAGTGCAATTTCAGTTACCTGCCGTCTACCACACTTCAAAATATTAAATGGAAAATTCCAGAAACAAACAGTTCGTAAGTTTTAAATTGCACACTGTTCTGGGTGGTGTCATGAAATCTCGTGCTGTGCTGCTCAGGACATGAATCATCCCTTTGTCCAACAAATTCGTGCTGTATATGCTCCCTGCCCATTAGCCCGGTAGTAGCGTCTCAGTTATCAGATCACCTCTCAGGGTACCACAGTGCTAGTGTTCAGGTCACCCCTACTTTACTTAATAATGGCCCCAAGCACAAGAGTAGTAGTATTGGAGAAGCCGTGAAGCGCGTCCTTTAAGTGAAAAGGTGAAATTTCTCTACGTAAGGAAAGAAAAAAAATTACATGCTGAGGTTGCTAAACTCTGCAGTAAGGACAAACCTTCTGTGAAATTGTAAAGAAGGAAAAAGAACAATGTGCTAGTTTTGCTCAAACTGCAAAAGTTATGGCCACAGTGCATGATAAGTGCTTAGTTAAGATGATAAAGACATAAAACTTCATCATAGGTATGTATGCTTAGGAAAAACACAGTTCAGTACAATCCATTTCAGGCATCCACTAGGGAGTCTTGGAACATTTTCCCCGAGCGTGGTGGGGGTGGCTAATGCACTAGTAACTTTACAATGGAGAAATCCAACAGACACACCCGTATTGGGCTGCTGTAACCACGTACCACATGCTGGTGGCTTCGAATACAGAAATTTATTTTTCATGGCTCTGGAGACTAGAAATCCAGAGTTAAGGTCTCAGCACAGCCAGGATTCCTCTGCAACCCATGGGAGAATCCTTCCTTGGCTTCCTAGCGCCTGGTGTTGGCTGTCAGTCTTGGGTATTCTGTGTGTTGTAGATAAATCACTCCAGTTGCTCTTTTTGTCATTGCATGGCATTCTCCCTGTGTGTCTCAGTCTCAATTTCCTTTCTTATAAGGACAGCAGTGATTGGATTTAAGTCCCACTGTAACCTAGTGTGGCTCCATCCTAACTTGACTTATCTCAGCAAAGATCCTATTTCCATATAAGGTTATATTCATAGGTTCGGGGAGTAGAACTTCAACATATCTTTTTGGAGGGACACAGTTCAACCCATAACACCACCTTATCCAGCAGGTCAAAGTGAACATCAGCATAATAACATATAGTGACATACTGCACCCCCGATGTGGTGCGCCGAGAAGACCATATCACTGTCATTAGCTCGTTCTTATTTAATGATGCTAGAGCTCCTCAATTACTCTGAGATTGTAACTTCCTTTTTAACATGAAGGTGGCGAAAGCATCCTGGAGGGTTACTGGGTGTGTGAAACGTGACCCCTGGGTGTGCAGTTCCCAGCACACCTCCTGTTTCGCAGAAGGAGCTCTGCGTAATGCTTCCCTGGTATTGCCCAGCATCGGAAAGGCATTTTTTTATGATTCCAGCAACTCCTGGGCAAAAGCATCTGCTGGCACACTTGCTTCTCCTCTCCCTTGCTTCTGGCCAGGTGCAGAGCAGCCAGGAGCAGTGCTGCCTTGCGTAGAGCAGTCTACGTCCCACACCTGTGGCTGTGCTCCTGGGCCCTCCTGTGTTTATGGTCCAGTGAAGGTAGTCTCGGGGCAGCTACACCTATGGTGTGGAAGACCCTCCTACTGCTCCCAGCCCCACTCAGGCTACAACAATGAAGTGCACGGAGAATGAGTGAGGGTTTCCTTATTAGAATGGAATTATTTTCAAAGGAATAAAAAATTGTGCTAGCCCAGGCCAGTGTGGCTCAGTTGGTTGGGCATCATCCTAAGCACTGAAATGTTACTGGTTTGATTCTCGGTCAGGGCACATGCCCCGATTGATGGAAAATAATATGATCTTCATGCCTTTCTTCATTCTCCCCTTCCTTCTACCCCTCGCTTCTTTTTTCCCTTTATTTTTTCTCCCTTCCTTGTCCTCTGAAGAAAGAAAAAAACATTTGATAAAAGTTAATATGGATTCATGATAACAATTCACAGCAAATGTAGTATGAAGGGAACTTTCTCTACTTGAAAAGGGGTGTCTTGTCCATGCTTTCAAGAAACATAATACTTAAGGATGAAGTCTTCATAATAATCTCTTCTGATTCAGGAATTAGACTACTGTACACACTAGCTCAGCTTGTAATCAACAATATCCAAGTGGTCCTAGCCAGTGCAATAAAGCAAGAAAAACAAAAAGCTATAAGGCTGGAAAAGATGCCACAGAACTGTGTTGTTATTCAGAAAGTGCTGCCTACACAAAACATGCAATACCTTTTACTTTTCTTCTCTTTTAAACTTATTTAGTGTGCTGCCCTTCTGCTCTCTCTTGAATTGCATGGTGAGGGCGATGTCTGCACTTGAAACAGGACACCTTGTTCCTGGGTTTAGCATTGGCCCTGCCCAGCTTGGTCTGGCCATCATCGAGTTGTTGGACTAGGAAGCCTCTGCAATGAGATGTATTCTGTCATCTCTCCATAAAGCCTGGAAGCAACCCTGGTAGTGCATTTGCTAGTTTTGAATAGAGCTATTTAACTAGAACCTGGAAACATTTTTCCTGAGGGCTCTTTTTAGACAGCAGTTAAATGTAGCAGGAGACATACTGACTAAATGGAAAAGAAAAATCAAATAAGGCCAAGATTTTTTTAAATCACCTATTCTCACTGAAACCCTCCAGGAGCACACCATAATTCATATTTTACTCATGTGGGTCATGCATAAAACCTCCTCCATAGACCCAGTAGCCTGTAAATGTTCTGGTTTTAAAATCGCACCTGCCTGATTTGCTAGATTGCAGCACTAAATCACGCAACCATAGTTTCTGGTTCAATTGTTCGTTACTTGGGAATGAGACTGGCAGAGAGCAGCCCGATGTTTACTTCCACATGGTCAGTGCCTTAGGAAGGGAGATTTCATTGCAGTCTCATGAGCAGCATTGCACAGCCTGCAGCGGAGCTGGTGTTCACATCCGTTCTTATTGTGCATACATTCTGTAGCTGCACAGAAAATGCCCATCCAACTGGGTCGTGTAAAAGGACAGCAAAGTCAGCAGAACCTTAGAAAAGATGACACAGCAGGTGGAACAGAGCTGAGTCTTCTCCTATCCTTCCAAGCGTGCAATGCTCCCTGCCCCTTTTTAAAGCGAGAGAACTCATTTGGCATTTGCCCTTCAGTCTCCCCATTCTGACATAGACTCTGTGACCCAGCCACTTTAGCCATTAAAGAAACAGAGGCCCAGGAGTCTCCAGGTTCTAAAGTGGGTGCAGGACCACTGGAGACCAAGTCCTGGTCCCCACACCAGGAAATCTCTCACCTCACTTGCTGCAGTGCAGTTCATGCCATCAAAGGTGGTAATAGCACTATGCTGGCATTGCCAGCCTAAGGGTGCACCCGCTTAGAGGAATTCAGGGGGTCCTCAAGAGTGAGTGCATGCACGGGTGTGTGTGTGTGTATTCATTATGCCAGTGATGCAGCTCTTACGTAAAACATATTTTTAAAATCCTCCTCTGAGGACAGATGCTCAGGAGCCAGGAATTGGATGGAGAGCATCCTGAAGGGCACTGTCACCTGGAAGAAGAGGGCTATTGGATCTTTCCCGCAGCCACTCCAGGAATTAGAATGCGAGGTCTCTTTCGCTGAGAGATTTATCTTTAGCATTTTGGAACTGAGCCCTCACAGTGTTGGGAGAGTTTCCCGCTGTCTGTTCAGCTCAGCAAGCCGAGAAGCTGGAGAGGTAGCCGGCAGCCTGGATTTATTCTCTGCCTTGGAAAAGTGCTTTACTGCTTGGAGAAATCGTGACATCACTCCTGGCCACATCGTAGAATTGTTCTTATTTTTGTATTTAAATGCCAGAAAAGTTGGGTCTGTGTCAAAGAAGGCTTCTGATTTCCGAGGCTGGCAAGGGCATAAGATGACATGAGGGTTTCTCGGCAGAATCCCAAATCCAGAAAAGATTTTCCCAAGCACCTACTATGTTCAGAACACCCTGCAGGGACATCCTGGAGAAGCGGAAGTTCTGGCTTACCCCTCGAAACTCTGAAAGAAAGCAATGGCTGAAAAAGAAAGATGAGCATCTTGAGACTCCCTCTGGAAATGATTGAGGTTTGCCACGTTTGGCCTTTTCCATTAAAATCTGGTGTATTCATGTGCTGTCCAGCGTCCACCGCAGGTCAGATGGAGCTTAGGAAGACAAGGGTAACTGTTCTCTTTGTCCTTGCAGGATGTTTTGTTTATCATCTCTGTCTTTTAGTCTGCTGTTTTATTTCTGTAATTCTTGTCTACAAAGTCACTGGATCAGATAGGCTCGCTCTCCCCCATCAGCGTGGTTTGGGGAAAGGTGCAGATTTGCCAGTGTTTTATGTGGAGGTGATAGAGGTGATTTTCAAAGCTTACGGTTGTGCATAGTATAAAAACCAGTGCCTGGCAGGGTTTTCTCTTTGTGCCTTTTCTTCTGCTGTCTGGCTATTCTTTGTAAGTGTTAATGTGTATATTTCAAATATACCAAAGATGCAAATATGCTTTCTTAACAGCCCACTAATAGAAGAATTTTTTTAAATTTTTTAAACTTAACTAACTAAAAGATTCCTTGTGCTTTAGAAAATCCATTGTATAAAGAAATGTGGAGAGTGGCTTTAGGCAAGGTGAAAGAAAGGTTTTTCAAAAGAAGCAGCCAGAAGTATCAAAGGCAGCCAGCTGCCTGACAAGGTCATTGGATAGGAAATCTGAGGCAGCTTTTATCTCAGGAGGGTTTGGGAAGAATGATTTTACTGAGTTAAAAACCGGCAGATATTGGGAGTGGGGGCAGGGAGCAGATCTGGGCCCATTAGCTGTGCGCTCAGAGGCTGCTTCTGTTGACATCTGGCTGCCATTGCTCCTTCGGGCTCCTAAGCCAGGTCACCTCCACGCAGCTGGAGTGAGACAGGGCACTGTTTGCATTTCACAGATCCGTGTGCAGCTCATGAGTGGGGCGGACTTGTGGTGGAGTTATATCTTCTTCATAATTGACTTGACATTTTCATTTCTTCCTTCTTTTTTTTCTTTTTTTTTTATCCTACAGGAGCCTAGTAACAAACGGGTCAAACCCCTTTCCAGAGTCACATCACTAGCAAACCTCATCCCGCCCGTGAAGGCTACCCCACTAAAGCGCTTCAGCCAAACCCTGCAGGTAAGAAGGGCATAGTGGGCGCCTGTTTGCAGAAAACCATGTGCGGGAAGGGCATTGCTGTTTTACTGAGAATCTGCCCCGATTTCAGACTGACCTGAATCAAGGTTTATTTCAACAGAAGGGAGCAAGGCGGTGGACCGAAAGGAAGAAAGAGGTATTTCAACTTGTAAACTGGGGTGAGGCGGTGTCCTTGAGAGGGATAACTTGAGGGGTCATCTCTGTCCAGTCTTTTCTCACAGTTGTGTTTCCTAGTTGTGTGCCCCGTTCAGACGCCCTCTGACAGGTTTCATTCTAACTTGTATCTGGGCCTTCCAAGTAAGGATGTGAGTCAGAGGGTGAGAGAGCCTTGTGGTGTAGGTCGGGCTCTGCAAATTACAGCCCATGGGAAAAGAGTCAGCCCACCTTCTGTCTTCTTATGGCCCACGAGCTGGGAATGTTTTTTACTTTTTGTGAATGGCTGGGGAAGAATAAAGAGGAATTATATTCCACCACACATGAAAATGATATGAAATGCTAATTTCAGTGTCCATGAATAAATTGGGACACAGGTATACCCAATGTTTTTGTCCTGCTTTGTCTATGGCTGCTTTTGTACTTTAGTGGCAGAGTCTAGTAATTGTGACAAAGACCATATTGCCCACAAGGTCAAAAGTATTTGCTATCTGGTTCTTTGTAGAAAATGTTTGCTGACCCCGACTTAGAACAGGGGCCCCGGAAATGAAGTGTCTTAGCTCTGACTTAGGCTCTGTCGCTCAAATACTTTGTCACCTTGGGCAGATGACGTGACATTTCTAGGTCTTGCTTTTATTCCTAATGGGTAAACGGGTTGATGCCACCACCTCCTTTATATAATTGTTGTAAATATTTACAAGATAGTACATTTTTTCCCTAACTGGTTTGGCTCAGTAGATGGAGCATCGCCCTGTGGATTGAAGGGTCCCAGGTTCAGTTCCAGTCAAGGGCATGGGTTGCAGGCACATCCCCAGTGGCGGGTGTGCAGGAGGCAGCTGATCGATGTTTCTCTCTCATCGATGTTTCTAACTCTCTATCCCTCTCCCTTCCTCTCTGAAAAAAATCAATAAAAAATATATATTTTTTAAAATGTACTATCTTTTTTAAAAAATATATATTTTTTATTGATTTTTTTTACAGAAGGTAAGGTAAGGGATAGAGAGTTAGAAACATGGATGAGATAGAGACATCGATCAGCTGCCTCCTGCACACCCGCCACTGGGGATGTGCCTGCAACCCAGGTACATGCCGTTGACTGGAACTGAACCTGGGACCCTTCAGTCCGCAGGCCAACGCTCTATCCACTGAGCCAAAAGGTAGTGCATTTAAAGGGCTTGGTAATAGTGCCTTGATCCTCAGCAATCACTAATTTACTAATTAGTTAACCAGGACATAATGTTACCTACCGTAATAATTCTTTGGTTAACAAGTGGTGATAGTTGTTCTTGTCCTTAAACTCCTGATAAAGTTTATCTTTTAAAGTGAAAACAGATTTGTCCAGGCCTCCAACCCAATTTGATCATCATAATCGTCCTCTTGTAGGCTGACGCCCACAAAAGTCATGTTTTGAGAAGGCTCATCTTGTTGAGCTGAGAAATAGACTTGAGTCTGCCTTTTCTCACTTGTCCTGAATACTTTCCTTTGTAGTATTTTTTTCTTGACTTTGTGAGTCATTAGGAAAATTGTGGACTGGAACCCTAGGCTTGTCCCATGCTGTAATAATCTATGACTTGAGAACGATTTGAGCCTCTCTGATCCCCTCCTGTCGTTGCTTCCACACCATTAGCCAGTGTGCTATGACACCGGGCTGTTCTCGCCACTTCCCTAGAGATGTTGTCTATCTCCAGGGCTTCTCCCCTGACGTGACCATTCCTCTGTTAACTCTGCTAACAGTGTCTTCTGGATGAATACCTCAGCACATAATCACCTGGTTCTGTTGGTGCTGGGGCCTCTGAGTACTCCAGGTCCCCTTTGTGAGAAAATAGAGGAGAGGGGGAAAAAGGTTGTCTGGAGGAGGCAGACAAAGGGCTTTGAAGTTAGTGAAGAAAAATGTGTTTACCTTCTCTCCCCCGTGACCAGCCCCTCAGCCCTCTGGCCAAGTTCATGGCAGGCTTCCTCTGGAAGATTCATCACTGCCCTAGTCCTGCACATCTGGTCTTTTGCTGAGTTCTGCTTTTTGGAAATTCTTTTGCTTGTCTACTGCTATTTTACCCTTTCCTTTCCATCTCAACGACTGTGGCTCAAGTTCATTCACTCTATAGTTATTCCCCTCCCCCTTGATTATGAGGTCCCCTCCCATGTTGCCAGCATCTCTTTCCATTGTCTCTCCTAGCATAGTCCACCCTCTGCCCAAGGAAGGACCTCACTCATCTCCTCGTCATGCACCAAGACCTACTTCCTGAGCTCATGTTGCTTACATTCTAGATAGAGTTGCTTTCTGACAACTTTGCAGCCTACATTTGGCCCCCAAGTTGTGTTGTGTTTGGCCGCACAGTTAAAAATCAAAGTGTTTTGAGCTAACCATTAAAAATCAAAATAATCTATGTAAGGACCTGGCCTTCTGACTCCTCTTGAGGGAGTAGAAGCCTTGGTGGTGCTGGGCCTCTGTTGCCACATGGCAGTAAGGAGCTGTGCCTGAGTAGCCAGCCCGCTGTAACCTGCAAATGTCCCCGTTGTCATACCTTCAAAATCTTTTATTTGGCTTCCCAGGCAACCTTTATTTCTTTTCTCCTGTTTCTGCTCTATGCAGATCCTACGCATGGAACGCTGTAGGAAATATTTGATCACCTTGACAGTTTGCATTGATCTAGAGAACTGGGGCAGAAAGAAACCAAGCCATGTCTGAAATGCAACAGACGAGGCCAAGCAAGGATGAGAAAGCCAGACCTGAGGGAGGGATCTGACATGTGGAGATTAGTTTCTAAAACCTCAAATATTTTTTTGTAGCAAAAATAATTTTTATTTGCTTTTTAAAAATATCCTGGTTAATAGCTACCTCCAGGCTCCATTTATGGACAGAAACAACCCAGCACATAGACACAGAGAGAACTTGAGCAATGGGCTTATGCTGTGAGTATGTCCTTGAGGGGTCAGCAAATGGAAATATGCTCCTGTGGTTGTATGCAGAGCTAGACAGCCATGTTTGCAGGGGGGTCTGTGAAGCACCCCCAGGTATTTCCAGCAGTCACCCTTGGTGCATGCAGTACAAGTTCTGCAAAATTATTTCCACTCCTAGCATCTCAATAATCTCATGTCGTTATTGCTTCTCACACCAGCTAGAATGGGATAGGATGCTGATGTAGCCTGAGGAGCAGGGAGGCGGAGGGGGAGGGGGAAGTCCCAAAGGGGGTTCTCAGTGGCCCAACCTCATATCCTTCTTCATTTTGCCCACTGTGGCCTTGATGCCCATTCTAGAAGGAGAGGAACAGAGAACAAGGAGTGTAGGGGCTGCCTCTCAGCATTCATTTCTTGCCCGTGTGTGTATATATTTATACCTTTTCTCCTTCCAAAAGCAACTCAAGGCTATAAGTGAGCAGCTTGATTCTCTGCCACAGTACCCCTTAGTGCTGGTTCCTGGCACCTTAGAGCTATGTATATCCCTTTGGATGTCCAGTTGTGTCTCTCACGTTGGGTTCCTTTTATTGTAGGAGAAGGGATGAGTGAGGCCCAAATACCCAAACATGATGCTTTAATCAATAATGGAGCACTTAGCAGTCCTTCCTCTGGCTCCTCAGGAGGGTATCAGAAGAGTGTGGACTGGCAGCCTCTTCCAAAAAGGTTAAAACCCCAATCACCAGTGGAGTGGTGCTTGCAGCAGCTCAGCAAGACACTGCAGGCCTTGTTCTCTCTTGCCTCCCTGTGTCCCACATGGACTGGGGGCTTGGGCCTCCGCACAAAGGCTGCATTTGTGGAAATCAGAGAGGGACAGCCAACTGCACGGCGCTCCGTCTGCTGCTGACCAGGGAGACTAGCACCGCTGGTAGATGGAGCACAGATGTCTGGATCCCTCTGGGCCCATAAATCCTCCGCTGGCCTGCCCAGAGGAAAATCCGGCCCAGCTCCAGGAGGGACCTGCATGCACTCCTGTGGAGTGAGGAAGGCGAGCTCGCCTTCCGCCCCTTGGCCAGTCACCTCCTGTCGCAGCTGTGCACGCCTGGCGGACTCATTTGAGTCCAGCGTGTGCTGTGGAATGCCGTGCTCCTTACAGTGTGATTGAGCCCTGCTTCCTCTTTGAACATGAACTTCCTTTTATTTTTCCAGAATAAAAGTGTATGTTCGTTATGGAAAAACACAGAAATGGAGAGAGAGAAAAGAACGCATACAGCCCTTCACTCTAAAATAACCCTTTTCAGGTTCATTCCAGGAATAACTACAGAAGCTACACACTTGAGACTAATTTGGGGTTCCTCCCCATCTGTCCAGCCTTATCTTTGTGTGATCGGTTCCCTTTCGGATGAGACCTCCCACAAAGACTGCGGGTGATTGGCTTTCTGTGCATCTCTGTTGGTCTCGGCCTCACATATTTCCAAGCTATGCAATTGGGTACTTAAAGGTTCCTCTTTATCATTGTTACAGCCTCTTGGGGGAATTATACCTTTTATTAAAGCTAAATAATCCTGTTTATTTCTTTTAATGCTTTGTGTATTTTTTAAAATTTTTTTTGCGTTTTGCCTGGTGTGTTTTATCTCTTTCATTCTTATTTCCCCTTCGTAATTTAGCTGGATGAGAATTTTGTTATGGCTTAAGGAAAATATTATATCACAGTTATTCTTGGAAATATGATCATAATTTAATGGACTGTGCATATATTATTCCAGTGTGTAGATGTGATTTATTTTATGTAACCAGTCTCCTATTAATGGATATTTAGGCTGTGAATATTTTTACAATATTATGTAACTGTATATGGAGAATGATTTTTGAAGGAACTTGTTCTTTTTTCTTTAAGTACTTACCTTCTATTGTGCTTTCTTTTCTGGTTACATAACATCATTTTAAAAAAATAGAAAACTATAGAGAAGCACAGAAAAGGGAGTAAAAGTCCCTCATAATCCCATCTCCCATCACCACAAAACTTCTATTAAAATGTTGGCATATACTCAGGCAGTGTTTTCTCTTACTACATACGTGCATGTGTATTTTTTTAAAACAAAACCATAATCATATTATAAGCACTGTTTTTAACTTGCTTTTGTCTTGACAGTATTAAGATAACCTTATAGTATGAAAATACATATCCATGTCATTAAATATTTTTCACAAACCCGATTCTTCCTGGGTATATACACTGTTTCATTAAAAGGATATACCAGTTTATTTAATAATTCTTTGGTTATTGGACATTTTCGTTTTCATTTTCCACCATTATAAACTGCCTTAGACATCCTGATCACAAATTTTTACCCCACCCTGTAATAATGCTACCTTTGCAACCAGATAACAATATTTAGGATTTGAAAATCTTATAGGATGAGCATATTAGAGAGAGGATGCTTAGTAGTGGCCTGGGACAGGGGTTGAAGGATGGGCGGGAGGGTTTGTGTTGGGCCTGGAAGGGCTCAGAGGTGATGAGGATGGAGGGGACAAAGGGCATTTCAGATCTGAGGAGGGACTGAGAGAAGACGGATGGCATCTCGCTTTGGGGAATAAATAGAAGGAGAACCCAAGCATATTTGCTTACTTTCCATGAGCTGGAAACCATGATTTTCTTCTCCAAGGACCTCACACACGGTCCCCAGGTCCAATGTCACACACTTTCCATAAGTGACAAAAGTCCTTGTTATTTGGCAGATACAGAAACATGCTTGGTGTGTGTGTATGTGTGTGTGTGTGTGTGTGTGTGTTTTGGAGGAGGCAACCAGAAACCATACTGCCTTTCCATCTGGAAGGTAAGGGCATAGCTGAGAGGTGACCTGTATTCTGTGTCAGGAGGAACTCTTGACCTTCTGCCAATCTTTACTACTCCTACAATAGTAGTTAAACCATTGTAATAGTTAACTATTATAATTGAAAACTTGTCAATTTTTACTTAGTAATATCAACTCCATTAGTGGGGTATTTACAGTGAGCCAGCTTCCATGTAAAGTACTTTATATTCATCGCTTAATTTCCTCTCCTCCATAATGATGCAAGGTAGGCTTCCTCACCACTTAATAGGGGAGGAACCTGAAGGCCAAACAATGTGCCTGATGTCACATGGCCGGGAAGTGCGGGGGCTGGGGTTCGGCAGCGTTTCGCAGTGCCTCTCCTGCAGTGGGCCTTTGCAAAAAAAGTCAGTTTGGTCATAATGAACCTGCAGTTTGCCAGGATTCAACATAATGGCCAGATTGCCTGTCTGGGCCACCCCACTTCACTGCTGACCCTCCCTCTCTGTTTCCCTTTGTGGTGGGAGGGTCATCGTTGCCATTTAGGCTTGTGGAATATTATTGTACTAAAGCCTTTCAATGGTGCCCAATGAAGAAGTTGGGCTGCTGATCTAAGTCTCTGGAAGGCTTCCTAATTTTGGCTTACATTAAGCAAATTGTACAATATTGTCCCCACACTTGAGTCAAATGTTTTTTTCAGACTTTCATTCATCTGCTCAGAATCTCTCCCAACTACAGAAAGCTTTTTCCTTGCACTGGGTCTATGGGGTTTGCCTTTTTACCATGTTTTTATTTATTAATCTTTATTATGAAAGTGTTACATATGTCCCCTTTTCCCCCATTGACCTACCCCCCCCCCATACCCAGGCCTTCACCACCCTATTGTCTGTGTCTATGGGTTATGCATATACACATATGAGTTCACTGGTTGATCTATTCCCACCTACCTCCCCTTTCTTCTCTCTGAGGTTTGACAGTCTGTTTGATGTTTCTATGTCTCTAGGTCTATTTTTATTCATCAATTTATGTTGTTCATTAGATTCCACATATGAGTGAGAGCATGTGATACTTAATCGTTCTCTGACTGGCTTATTTCACTTAGCATAATGCTCTCTAGGCCCATCCATGCCGTTGCATATGATAAGAGTTCTTTCTTTTTTATAGCATAGTATTCTGTTGTATAAATGTTCCACAGCTTTTTCTTTTTTATTATTTTCTTTATTGATTAAGGCATTACATATGTGTCCCTTATCCCCTCCTTACTCTAGCCCCATCTCTCCACACCCCCCCCCAGCCCCCGCTTCATACCCTCACCCCCCCTGGTGTCTGTGTTCATTGGTTAGGCTTATATGCATGCATACCGTCCTTTGGTTGATCTTTCCCCCTTATCCCCACCCTCCCCTGCCTTCTCTCTGATGTTTGACGGTCTGATCAATGCTTCTCTGTCTCTGGGTCTGTTTTTGTTCATCAATTTATGTTGTTCATTATATCCCACAAATGAGTTGAGATCATGTGATATTTATCTTTCTCTGACTGACGTATTTTGCTTGGCATAATGCTCTCCAGGGCCATCCATGCTGTTGCAAATGGTAGGAGTTCCTTTTTTTTACAGCAGCATAGTATTCTATTGTGTAGATGTACCATAGTTTTCTAATCCATTCATCTGCTGATGGGCATTTAGGCTGTTTCCAAATCTTGGCTATTGTAAATTGTGCTGCTATGAACATAGGGATTCATATATCCTTTCTAATTGGTGTTTCTGATTTCTTGGGATATATTTCTAGAAGTGGGATCACAGAGTCAAAAGGGAGTTCCATTTTTAATTTTTTGAGGAATCTCCATACTGTCCTCCATAGTGGCTGCACCAGTCTGCATTCCCACCAGCAGTGCATGAGGGTCCTTTTTCTCCACATCCTCACCAGCACTTGTCGTTTGTTGATTTGTTGATGATAGCCATTCTGACAGATGTGAAGGTGATTTCGCATTATTTTGATTTGCATCTCTATGATGATTAGTGACTTTGAGCATTTTCTCATATGCCTTTTGGCCTTCTGTATGTCCACTTTAGAAAACTGTCTATTTAGGTCCTTTGCCAATTTTTAATTGGGTTATATATCTTCCTTTTATTAAGTTGTATGTGTTTCCTATAAATTTTGGAGGTTAACCCCTTGTCATATGTATCACTGGCAAATATGTTCTCCCATGCAGCGGGCTCTTTTGTTACTTTATTAATGGTTTCTTTTGCTGCTGTACCGAAGCTTTTTATTTTGATCTAGTCCCATTTGTTTATTTTCTCCTTAGTTTCCATTGTCCTAGGAGATGTATCATAACCATATTGCTACCAGAGATGTCTGAGATTTTGCTGCCAATGGTTTCTTCTCTTTTTATTATGTTTTTAATGTGCATCAATCTGAACCAGATTCTGTTTATATGGTTTTATGTTTACAACGTCACTGAACTCAGTGTTCACAGTCTTGCTGGTTTTGTTTTTTCTTAGTTAATACCTCTTCATCCTGGAAAATCTGGAAAATAAATGTAGAGAGGTATGAAGTTGGATATGAAAATCATCCATAGCCTCTACCATCCAGGGTGACACCTATTAACATTTTGTGTTTAAATAGGGATCTCCCTTCTCTTACTTAATTCTGCATGTGAGACTTTCCTATTATCAAGTTTTTCTCAAAAAGAATGTTTTTAGCAACTGTGTAATGTTTCGTTTTATGGTTGCACTGTAATTTATTTCATCCCTGTTGTTGGTCATGTTAGGCTATTTCAACAACGCTGTGCTGCTGAGGGGTTTTCTCCTCCTGTAAATTGTCCTAATGAAGGCCCCTCAGAGTGCTGTTTGGTCCCAGTAGTTCAGAGATGCCTGCTGTTTGCTAATGAATGAAAACATATGAATAAACACTGATGGTGGCAGTGCAGATTTTGGTGTAGTAACAGTGATAGGTAACATCCATTTCTACTGACCATGTGCTGGCACTTTGCTAAGCCCCTGACATACTTTTTCTTATCTAATCCTCACTACAACTTTGTGTGATACTCTGACCACACCCCTTCCACAGATAAGGAAACCGAGACCCAAAGGGATTAACTTTCCCAAGGTCTCTCGGCTTCTGAGTGGACTTGAAGCCATGACTGTTTGACCTCAAAGCCTGTGTTCTTTACTTAAGTCCATGTTGTGTAGCCACAAGACTGGGCTCAGATCCTATTCCAACACTTGCCTTGTGCCAGTCACTTTAATCCTCTGGTACTTGGATTTCTCATCTATTAAAAGGGAGCAAAACACAAGAACCTGCCTTGTGCCTCTCCCAGGATCAGCATGAGGGTCAGATATACTGGAGGCCACACAGTGGGAAAGTGTCATTTGTCGATGGAAGTTAAATGTTCTCATCAAGCCTTACACGAGACACTCCTCCACAGGGCGGGCTGCTGGAGAACATTTCCTGGTCCCAGCCATAGCCACTGAGCATTTTGGCTTAACTCATTGTTGTAGCCACATAGAAATGTGTTTTCCTCATATAGCCCCCAGCTTCCAGCCCGTTTAATAATAAACTGTCTGTTACGAAATAGCAATGGAGGCATAAAGAAGTTCCTGGCTGGAGCTTTTTTTGGAGTGTGTTGTCTTTGGCTGGAGAGACCTTCTGTTTTTTTGGAAAAGGTAAGGGAGCACCCTGCTGAACAGGCAGCATTAACAAACCAAATCTGTTCCATCGCGCCTCACCTGCTGGGCTGACATTTCCTCTGACACATGCCCCCACCTGACAGACAGCCCCCTGTGCACCTGCAGCATCTTTTCCACTTGCCAACTCGGCATAAACACGAGCACCCATTTCCTCAGTCTGCGTTATCTCTGCCTGTTATGACCGTTGTTATTGTAGCTGCTAGGAGTTACAAGCTTTGGGTTTGACTCATGTGCTAGGCAGCATTCCCTCGTGGAAACTCTTGCTTGTCCTGGAACGTTTTTCGTTCCAGGCCCAGAACCCCACCACCATGCCAGGCGGGGGATCTGTGTATGTGTTTCTGTTTTGTATGCAGTTCCTCCCAAGGCGGGGTCCCTCTTTCTGAAGTGAGCCCCTCCTGGCCACCATAGACCACTGTTTCTCATCCCAGGGGACAGCCAGCCATGTGTAGCCACGTGTAGGTTATCATAACAGGGACGGGCCACTACCGGCATCTAGCGATTAGCAGCAAGGGTACTGCAGAACATCCTATAATATTCAGGACCGCCCCTCACCAGAAAGAATTTTCTGGTCCAAAATGTTAGTGGACATTTCAGAAGTAGCCTGAAACTCCTCTGTTTGGGTCCATGCACCCCACCACACTTGAGTCTATCCTAGAGGAAACAGGGTAGGATATTGGTTAAAAAATGGGGGAGGAGGGGGGAGGTTGGACTGAAATAGACCAGACCTAGGTGTCATTCTGAGTTCACCATTGACTGGGATTTAAATTCCGGGGCACTATTCATTAGCTGGGTGACCTTGAACAAAGTCTCACCCTCTCTGAACCTAAAGTTTCCCCATGTGCAAAACAGGGGTAGAACTCCTTACCTCGGGGGTATAACAGAGTTCTACAGCTCCCCTCACAGTTCCCAGCATATACCATATGCCATTTATTCATTAGGCACCCTCTTTGAGCCTCAGTTTCCTTACCATAAAATGGGAATAAATCCCCACCTTGCAGGGTGGTTGTGAGGATCAGAGAGAACTCCCCAGAAGTGCTAAGCGTGGGAGGCACATAACAGCCCCTGTGTGGCATACACAGTGAGCATTCCATCCCTTCCCCTTTAGTGCCCTAGCCCAGCAATCACCAAGGAAACACAGCACGAGGAATTCTTAGCAGCAGAGCTCACCTGGTGTGGCTCACATCTCTTTTTTTCTTCAAACTACAACAGAATAAAATCTGCAACTCCCTGGGAAGGTTTTCAATAAATACATAAAAATATGCCCAATCTTACATTCAAAACACGAAACGGAAATTAAGGAGGTATAGTTGTTTTTCCTGTTAGGTTGATCATGATGTCCTGTTGATGAGAGTCTGGAAAAAGTGCACTGTCTGTCATGTCATATACCTTTCTGGGACAGCCTGTTTGGAGGTCAGCTTGGCAGTACATGGCAAATGTTAAAATGTTGATGATCTTAAACAAGGACTCCTACTTACGCAATCTGCCTTACAGAAATACCAGCACAGGCGCAGAAAGGATGTTCACCGAGGCACTTTTTGTAATGGCCAGACACAAGAAAGGACCTCACTGTCCACCAGCTGGAGTTGATTTGAATCCATGTGGTCCCCCCAGATATGGGATACTAACTCGGCAGCCATTAGAAGAAGAGTGAGCCGTGGCCAGGTGCTCAGTTGATGGGAGCATTGTCCTGTGCTCCAGGAAGGCTGCGGGGTCAGCTCCTGGTTGGGGTGCATACAGGAGGCAACCAATAGATGTTTCTGTCTCTCTGTCTCTCTGTCTCTCTCTCTCTCTCTCTCTCTCTCTCTCTCTCTCTGTCTCTCTCTGTGTCTCTCTCTTTCTCTGCTTCTCTCTCCTTTCCTCCCTTCCTCTCTCTCTAAAATCTCAGATGAGGATTAAAGAAAAAACAAAGAATGAGTGACTTTGGGTGGCGGAATGTTTTGGAACTAGATAAAGATGATGGTTGCACAACATTGTGAATATACTAAAGGCCGCTGAATGGTTCACTTGAAATATTGTTCATTTTATGTCGTGTGAAGTTTCACCTCAATAAATAACAACAATAATTATTATTATTTTAAAAATATATTTTATTGATTTTTTACAGAGAGGAAGGGAGAGCGACAGAGTTTCATTGAGAGAAACATCGATCAGCTGCCTCCTGCACACCCCCTTCTGGGGATGTGCCCGCAAACCAAGGTACATAACCTTGACCGGAATTGAACCTGGGACCTTTCAATTCGCAGGCCGATGCTCTATCCACTGAGCCAAACCGGTCAGGGAAATAATAATTATTATTGGTAATCCTCACCCAAGGATATTTTTCCACTGACTTTTAGAGAGTGGAAGGGAGGAAGTGCGGCAGGGGAGAAACATCAATGTGAAAGACACATCAGTTGGTTGCCTTTTGCACAAGCCCCGGCGAGGGCTGGGAATTGAACCTGCAACCCAGGTATGACCAGAAATCGAATCTGAGACCCTTCAGTGCAGCGGTTCTCAACCTGCGGGTCGTGACCCCTTTGGCGGTCGAACAGCCCTTTCACAGGAGTCGCCTGAGACCATCCTGCATATCAGATATTTACATTACGATTCGTAACAGTAGCAGCATTATAGTTATGAAGTAGCAACGAAAATAATTTTATGGTTGGGGATCACAACATGAGGAGCTGTATTAAAGGACCAGAAGGTTGAGAACCACTGCTTCAGTGCAAGGGCCTGCACTAACCACTGAACCACCAGCTAGGACGATAAATTATTTTTAAAAAAGTCAGTCTTTTATATTAACATGGAAAGACATTGTTAAATGAAAAGATAAAACTTTCTGTTTTCTGTGAATGTTAGCAAATGTGATGAAAAGGTTTGACAAGATCTAGAACAAACTTAATAGCATCTACTTCTACCAAGTAGACTTGGGAAAATGAGAGGATTTGTACTTAATTTTTTTTGCACTTTTTATAAAATTCTTTATTGTTGAAAGTTTTATATATGTCTCCTTTTTCCCCCATTGACCTCCTCACCTGCTCCCACCCCCCAGCACATGTCCTCACCCCCCCCCCACGTACTTAATTTTATATACTTTTGTAAGGTATGAAAATTTAAAGTTACCATAAATTACTTTCAAACTGGGGAGGGGGATTTTGAAGTTGGTCAGGCATTAACAGGTGGGCGGTTGATTCTCTCTGGTGAAAGTGGAAAATGTCTTTCATTTGAGTCTGCTTTTCTGTGTGTTCCTCTCTCTGCTCTTTAACTCCCTTTTCCCCCAGGCTGGGCTCAGAACCACTGGCTGAGTTGAGTGGGTTATTTGATGACTCACTTTGCTTGTTTTGACCTTTCCGTGCCTGTGGCTAATTGATTCTGCGTGCTGGGAATCTGCAACATTAGTCTGCTCCCTCTCTTAGAAGGGCCTGTTTTCAGGAGATCACAAGGATTCATGAGATACCATTAGTGAACTGCGCATTTGGAGCAAGTACTTTCTTGACGAGCCGGGGGCTGGCCCTGGCCAGCAATGGTGAGGTCGAGCTCATTAATGAGCCCAGCAGCTCAAGGAAGCCGCCTCAGCCTAAGAAGCTGTGTTGCTACTTGCAGACAGAACTGACTTCCTGCTGGTAACACCATGAGGCCCCTTGGAAATTTCTTTTTACATTTTTTACTTATTTTTCTTGAATTACAAAAATTTATAAACTAGGATAAAAATTACCAATAATGTAGTCAGGTAAAAAAAATAGTTTTGTGGCATCCCATTTGTATCTTTGCTCATGTGTATTTTGTTTGTTTGTTTGTTTTTTGTTTTTGTTAACCCTCACCAGAGGAATTTATTATTATTATTATTATTATTA
>PVJC01022768.1:0-26996 GCA_004026665.1 Murina feae
GTAAGGGGGGAACCGGCAGCAAAGTGTGTGTGTGTGTGTGTGTGTGTGTGTGTGTTGGGGGGGAGCGAGCATTCTCTGGGAGGGAACAGTGTGTGGTAGGGAGTCAGGAGGCCAGGCGTGTTGGGGAAGCGAGAAGCGTTCACGGGGTTGGAGCATGGGGGGAGGCGGGCGGGACCTGCGCACTGTGCAGGAGTGTATGTGTGTGTCAGTATGCGTGGAGTGTGGATTCATGGGGACAGGTGGCTACTATTGCCCCTCTATGGTGGCTAGGGCTCCCCTATTTTTCCTGAAGGTTTGGCATAGAGGAAACTGAAGCACAGCCAGGGCAACAGTGGAAAGGGGCCCCGCAGACAGCCCTAGGCCCCCTAGCAACCTAGGAGATCCACTGAGAGCTCATCTTGCCTTGGTCTGACTACCTGCTAAGGGGAAAACTAGCACAAGGATGTTAAAAAAAAATGACACATCCCTTGGGTGGGAGCTCACCAAACTGTCCCTTCACACGCGATGAGGCACCATGGAGCCGGCCTGCGGTGCAACAGGCCCCGGGCTCTGAGCCAGCACCTGTTCACCGCGGGCAGAAGCTGGGCCTCCTACCAGAGCCAGAGCCCTGGGTCCAGCCTCCTTCCAGGACAGGCAGAGCCTGAAGAGAGCCCCGGCAGGCAGGTCTCAAAGACCCGGTGTCCTTGAGCCCCACTCGGACGGGGCCCTGTCAGAAAAAGTCCTGCTATGGAGACAGCGTCCTGCCTGCCCGAGTGGGGGGAGCTCAGGGAGGCGGGGGAGGGGGAAGGGGGGGAGCGGGGAGATTCAGCTTTCTGCCAACAAGGCAAGGACCTGACTGTTTTTGTTGTTGTTGTTGTGTGTGTGTGTTTTTGTTTTGGCCCTGATCTCCCCTCTTCTTTGGTGTAATTTGTGCGCTAGAAATCATTTAAGCTCAATATGTCCTGTGTAAACACCTTCCTTTAAAAAGGTTTGCCAAGGCTTCAGGCGAAAATGTTGAAAATGTGACACGAAGGCCCGCGCTCTTTGGGAAGCATCGGTCCCTCCGAGGCGGAAGGGGCACAGACGTGTCCTGAGTAAGAGGCACATTCGCGAAAGCGCCACATGGGAGAAGTCGACAGATGTGGAGATGTGACTGCGTTTTGGGGCGATGAATCGCTACATGTCTGAACGGTGGGGAGGTCACGGGTGTTTTTCATTTAATGGATTAATCATTTATGTCTGGGGTTCTTGCACCTTCTGATGAAAGCAATGCAGGAGGTTGGCATGAAGTTATAAATCATGTCAGTGGTTAGGCCTCATCCCTGGGAGGCCTGGTCTATGGGGAAGTGATACCAATAATTTAAGAGAGGCAGTAGTTTCCTGGAAGGGATTCCTTTAAGCCACCCAGGTCAAGGCTGAGTCACGGAGGGAGAACTTCAGAAGATGGTGACCCAGTCTGTATATGGGGGTCCTGCTCTTGCCACCAGGGAGTGAGGCAGCTCCAGGGAGAAGAAGTCTATATTTTATTCCTCATTTGGCAAATTTTTGTGGGTCTTAATCTTCCCATCTGTATAATGGGTTGGAGGCTCTCTGAGGAGCCACTAGCTGAGACCTGTGTCCACCAACTACAGTAAAATATGGCTCAAGACAACCCCAAATCTCCCCCATATCTTCTCCTACCATGGACTTTGAACTATATCTGTATCAGGATTTCCCATATATCATATCTCATCAGGCCTATGAGGCAGGATGTGTTATTATTATTCCCATTTACAGGCAAGTTTACTAGTCTCAGACTGTATGTCAAGGAAGTACCAGCACTAGGTCTGTCTGGCTCAGAGTCCATGTCTTGACCTTTTCGCAGAGGTGCTGGCAGCGAGGGTCTGCCCTGGTCCTAGGATGGAGCAGCCCTCAGTCTAGCTCCTGTTCCCAGGAGTGGCATCTCTGTCTCATTGGCCCACAGGCCACACACAAACTCCCAGCACAGCTGCTGTTCTGTTGGAATCTTCTGAGCCCTGCCTTCACCTTCTCCTTTCATCCTCCTCCCCTTCCTGCCTTCCTTCACAGACACAGAACATTGCTCTCTCTCTGCATGTGCGAGCATTGCCTCAGAGTAAGCCACGGGCCACCCGCCACCCGAAGGGGACCCAGAGGGGCCTCCAGCAGCCCTGCTGGGCAATTGCACCGAATTCTACCCAAGCTGCTCAGGGCCATCTTTCAAGCTTTGGGTGGTGGGAAGGAACAAACCCCACAAGGGAATGTTGCCCCTTTCCCACCCCTTCCTCAGGGGACTCCGTAGAAACGCAGTGCTCCATGTGTCCGGAGCACCAGCAGTGCCTCCTCAGCCTCCCAGGTCCTCCTGCCCGAACGTTACCCGCTGGCACCAGGCCACAGCCTGCAAAGCTCCCCATGCCCCCCGAGCCTCCTGGGAACTTGAGCAGCATCAGGAATCTGCACACAGTGGCCTGCTCAGCCCACCCGGAGCTGGTGACACCCAGCCATGCAGTTCCCCAGCTCCTGTCCTGCTGGGGGCAGCGGCTGGGCCTTAGAGTCACTGCCAGGGGTCCTTGCTCAGATTCTCGCTAGGCCAGCTGTTTCCTGTCAGGTCTAAGCTCAACACTGGGACAGAGATGAATGAGGCAGGGTTCCTGTCCCCTGTCCCCCACAGGGTGCAGCCCCTGTAGCCATACCGGAACGTCATTTCTTTAATACGGCTTTTTCCTTAATTCAAGCCAGCTCTGTTCAGTCTCATCGCAGCACGATGCACTAGCCTCCTTCGACCATATGCCTCCACCTTTGCACAAACTCCACCTTTGCACACCACTTTCTCATCATTAAGCCCATAGGTTCTGGTCAGTGTCAAACTGCCTTAAAGAACAAAGCCTTATGGACTTCGGTCATAGAGAACAGTTTGTGAACTTGACCCCAAAGGCAAGGGAAGTAAAGGCACAAATAAATGAATGGGACCATATCAAACTAAACAGATTCTGCTCAGCAAAAGAAACAGACAACAAAACAAAGAGGCAGCCAACCAGATGGGAGATGACATTTGCAAACTGACAAAGGGTTACTTTCCAAAATATATAAAGAACCTATAAAACTCGGCACCAAATAAGCAAACCCAATCTAAAAGTAGGGAGAGGACCTGAATAGACACTTCTCCCAAGAAGAAAATATGAACAGCCAACAGATATATAAAAAATGTTCAACCTCCCTAGAAAATAGGGAAATGCAAATCAAAACTACCAGGGATCCCACCTCACACCTGTTAGAGTGGCCATTATCACCAAGACAAGCAATTGCAAGGGTTGGAGAGGCTGTGGAGAAAGGGAGCCCTCATCCGCTGCTGGTGGGAATGTGGTCCGGTACAAACACTATGGAAAGCAGTCTGGCAGTTCCTCAAAAGATTAAAGAACAGAGCTACCATATGATCCAGCAACTCCTCTCCTGGGAACACACCCGGAAAACTCGAAATCATGTATTCGCAAAGACACATGCACCCCTGTGTTCACTCTAGCATTATTCACGGTGGCCAAGACATGGAAACAAAGCTTCCTGCAGTAGAGGACTGGATAAAGAAGATGCAGTACATATACACAGTGGAATACTACTCAGCCACAAGAAAGGACAAAATAGCACCATTTGCAACAACATGAATGGACCTCGAGAAGAGTATGCTAAGTGAAATAAGTTAGTCAGAAAAAGCTGAGAACTGTAGTATGACTTACTCATATGTGGGAGGTCAGGGGTCAAGAGCCTGGGCTTTGGGGTCAAGATCTGTTCTGCACTTACTAACTGTAGGGCTGGGGGTTCTGGGCAAATCACTTGTTGTTTCTGAGCCCCAGGTTCCTCATTTGAAACAGGGATGGTGCACGGGAGATGCTCAGCAAGGGTTACCACTGGAATTGTGTTTTCCATACCATTCTACTTGCAACACCACCTTCCCACCGCCCCACACAGGGCGCGCTTCCCTCTCAGTCCAGCGCAGCAAGCTTAACCTCTGGAATACTTTGACCGCCTCTCATCTTATTCCCAGGTCAGCAGGCAGTGGACTTGTCCCTATGAGGTCACCGTTGGTCTATGTTAGCATGTTGCTCCAGTGAGGGGGTTGGTTAATGGCCCCAAATGCCACCCCAAGTGCCTGGGAGTCAGTGCAGCCTCGGGACCTCAGGGCTCAGGGAGCTAGGGCCACCTGACTGGCCTAGCCCGGATGTCATGCAGTCAAGTGGATTTCTACACTTAATGAGGGAGAAAACTGATGACAAATGAAGAGGCCCCAGCATGCCTCCTCCAACGCTATTGAGAGTGCTTTGGCTGGAAGAGAAGCCTGGAATCTCTAAGCAATTAGGAAAGGGATCTCAAACGGCCTCTCTTTGGATCTCTGTGGGGCGGTTTTGCTCTGTGTAGACTCCCCCAGAGCCTGGAGCAGCCTCTTCGGGGGAGATGAGCACTGGCTGGGCCAGTGGGGCTGTGGGAGTAGGGGAGGGGAGCAGAGGCCCGGGAGGTAGAGGGGGGAAGAGCACTCCGCAGTGCCCGTTGGACAGTGGACAGTGCACTCTCTCCTTGGAGCCCAGCGCCACCACAGGTGCGTGCGGGCCTGGGCCTTGCTGTGATTCGGCACAGGGAGGACAGAACTGGCTCCTCCGCATCCCGGGCTCAGTCCCAGAATCCTGGGGGGACTCGGGGCAGAAGGCCCTCCTAGCACCATGGCCTGGCCACTTCACGCAGGAAGGCGCGTAAGACCACAGCCTCCTCTGGAAGCCCGGGCGCCCCTGTGCCGGCTCTCACCTGTGAGTGGCAGGGCGGGCGGCTCCCCTCCCTCCTCACGGGCTTGCTTTGGAGGGAATAAGAAGGACAAGGCTCAAGCCCTCTCTTTGTGCCCTTGGCTCTTGTGAAGTGTGGGCAGGAAGCGAAGGGCTGAGCTGAGGATCTGGGGGTATTGATTGATTTCCCCTTTCCGGGCTTGTCTGAGGGCCCCAGGGACCCCGGGCAAACCCGTGGCGTTCTTCTGCCGCCAGACCGTCCCCAGCACCATGCTGTGCGTCCACCCGCGCCTGCTTTAGACCGGAAAGCCCTCTTCACACTGCGAGCACGTGCCCTGCCCCTGCCGGGGAGAGGCCCAGACGCTGCTGCCCCCCTGCACATCAGCTGGGCTGGCTCCCTCGGCGGGTGTCGTAACTAAGAGACCCGGGGTTATTCTGGTGAGAGCTAGAGATTTCATCATAGGCCTGGATTCAAGCCAATAAGCACAGCCGCAAACCCCAAAAGGATTCAGTGTATCAAGGGAGAGACTAATAAAATATGGCTTAGCACATATGCGTATAAAAGTCCCTAAAATATCCCATAAGGTAAATGCACAGGCAACGCGAGCTCACCCAGTTGTCCTTAAGTGGCTTGTCGCCATGGATCCCAGAGGTAAGCAAAACTGAACCTCATTCTTGACATCTTGCTCACTTTATCTCAGAGCAGAAGCCCTGAACACCAGCTGGCTCAAAGGATGTGGGGCTGACTTGAGCTTCTAGACCAGGGGTTCTCAACCTTCTGGCCCTTTACATACAGCTGCTCATGTGGTGACCCAACCGTAAAATTATTTTCGTCACTACTTCCTAACTGTAATGTTGCTCCTGTTATGAATCGTAATGTAAATATCTGATATGCAGGATGGTCTTAGGCGACCCCTGGGAAAGGGTCGTTTGACCGCCAAAGGGGTCGCGACCCACAGGTTGAGAACCGCTGCTCTATACGATTCCACTATTCCTTGACCCACAAACTCCTGCTCAGGCCTGCTGGGCGATGGGAAGGAGGCCCAGCTGGGTCTGGTTTCCCTGGGGTGCGGATCCCCACAGCACTGTGGGGAGGCAGTGGCTTGTTGTTCTGATGGCTGGCGTGGCCAGGCTGGGGTCGGAGCACAGGCCCTGGGTCTAAAACATTACCTGCCCGTGGTGTGGCCCAGGCAAGCGACTCGCCTAGAGACTCATCCATATGTGGGTTAAAACACACCAACTGGGAGAGTCCATGTGAAGTGTAAGCACAGGACTGGCCAGAGCAAGTGCTCAGAAAGCATGGCTGCTGCAACTTGATGCTGTCCCTGGGACGGGTTATTTCTTCCTGGTCCCAGGAGTCCTGGCAAACACAGATGGGGGTGGGGGTGGGGTTGGGAGTGGGTGAGGGGCTGGGGTGGGTGAGGGGGTGGGTGGAGAACAGAGCCTCCCAGGCCTGCCCAGGTTCCGGCTGGAGTTGTCCTCAACTGAGGCTGGTTGAGCCTCTGAGGAAACAGTGCCTCCCAGTTGGGTAAGGGACAGGGTCCACACTGCCTCGAGGCGGTGGGTTTCACACAGTGTCTGCTTCTCACCGCAGCCAAGACCATACTCAGCAGCTGGCGGTTGCCCTGTCACCCGGAGGGCCTCAGTGCCGAGGGAGAGGTGCCTCAGGACTCACCCCCTCGCACCAGGATTCGTTTGCTCAGAGAGGGCTTGGGTGAAGCCAGACACCAGAATTGGTTGGCGGATGTTGCCCTTTTCCCATCGCCCGCTTTGCGTAGGAGAGAGATGGGGTGTGTGGGGTCAGATGCTTCTTTAAGGAGACACCGCAGGAGAGGAGGGCTGTTCTGAGCAGCATCGGGGGAACGCTTTGAGGGGGTGACATGCACGGAGCCATTTACTAACCATTCACCTGCAGGACGTGGGTCTGGAACAGCTCCTCGTGGCCCGAGGCGTGGCAGGTGTAGTTGCCCATGTGGACGGTGGTCACCTTGGTGATGTAGAGCGAGTCGTCCTCTCCGAAGTCCTGTGCGGGGCGAGGAAGGCAGCGCGGTTGGCCTCTCTCCTGAGCAGCTTGGGGAGGACGGCGGGCTCCCAGTTTTCCAGGGAAAAAGAAATGCTGCAGGTCTGAGGTTTCCCTCCCGCCCGTCCCCTTGCTCAGCAGAGCTGCCTGCGGGGCTGGGCAGGCTCGGGCAGCAGGACCTGCATCGCTGTCCGGTGCCGCTTGCCCAGAGCTGTACATCCACGTGAGGCCTTGCTCACCTTCCCGAGGCCACACTCGAACCCTTCCCCTCCGTTTCGCCTGCCCTGCTGTTTATTGGCGGGGTTCCTGGCTCCTGCCCACCTGTTCGTGGAGGGCGCCTTGTTTAGCGTAGGCAAACTTTTCCTTAAAGGGCCAGAGTGTAGCCCTAGCCGGTTTGGCTCAGTGGATAGAGCATCGGCCTGAGGACTGAAAGGTCCCAGGTTTGATTCCGGTCAAGGGCATGTACCCTGGTTGCAGGCACATCCCCAGTAGGGGGTGTGCAGGAGGCAGCTGATCGATGTTTCTCTCTCATCGATGTTTCTAACTCTCTATCCCTCTCCCTTCCTCTCTGTAAAAAAAGCAAAGGGCCAGCGTGCAATAGTTTTGGCTTTGAGGGCCACAGAGGTCCTGTCAAGTACTCAGCCCTGCCTTGTGGCACGAAAACAGCCGTAAGGATACATAAATCAGGCTGTGCCACTACATTCCAATGACGTTTTATGTAAATCCACAGGCAGTGGGCAGATTTGGCCCGTGGGCTGGGGTTTGCTCACCATGGGTTTGGATCCCACCTTGATACCAAAATAGTTTCAGGCAGCTTGCAGAGGTCTGGGAAACCCAGAGGGAAGAAACAAGACTCTCAGGAAAACGGGGCAAACAGCAACAAAAGGCAGGGCATGAAGAGAGCCAGGAGGGCTGATGCGTGTGTGAGCGACTGAGTGAGTGTGTGTGTGCGTGTGTGGTCCATGGGTTACCGCTCAGTAAGCCTTGTCCCTGTGACCCTGCAGCTCACAGGGTAGACTCCCACTGGGCTAGTGTGTAGGGGAGAGGTAGGCAGGAGGGGTTGTTGGCTGGTCAGAGGCCCCTGTGAGTGCTTGGGCACAGAGCCCTCCCCCAGGGCCTTTTCTGCGAGCCGTGTTCTCTCTCGCAGAGCTGTGCCCAGCGCTGGCCCCGTCCAGCCCCACGGCAGACAGGCTGGGGGGCAGAATTCCCGGTGTTTCGGGGGGACCCCTCAAAGTCAGGTTTGGCTTTAGCTACCGGACATCTCTGAAGTGTGGTTCTCAGAGCTGGAGGGACTGAGGAGGGCTCGGCTCACGGGTTGGAAACGGGGCTGCGCCGCCCTGATTGTGAAGTGAGGGCCCCAGCGCTGGGACAGAGACTCAGGCTTTGGCTTGAACTCCGTCATGGACCGCACGCTCCCTCGTCCCTCTGGCACGGGTGCCTGTTCCTGCAAGCTGTGCCCTGCCCGCCTCATGAGGTGCTGGAGATGGGAAAGAGCCTGTGAATACGCTTTCCATCGTGGGGAGTGTGACATACGTGGGGACGTCACTCTTCTCGTCATTATTAACAGAAGATGCAAAAACTCCTCTTGACTCCTTGGAGCCAACACCGCACGTCCCTCCCGCCATTCCCCCGGCTTTCCCACAGAAGCAACCTGTGGCAGGAGGGAGGACAGGCCACAGGCAGTCAGCCAAGGGCTGTCCAAGGGCAGCCACTCGGCGGCCACACGGCAGCTCCTGGCCCTGGTTCCTATCGTGTTCCTCCTGCTCCTCGAAACGCTGACTCTCTGTCTTGATCCAACTCCAGAGAGCCTGGCCACAACCCTCACGAGTCCTTTAAAGATGCTTCTAAAATGAACGAGCCCGTCGAGGGGGTTCGGGCTCAGAGAGCGGCCCCGTTAGGGTAGAGGCAGAGGGTGGGTGGCGGACTCGTGCAGCCAGCTTTCAGGGACTAATGCCCCCAGCGTCCCAGTGGAGTGACAGACGGGCGAACGTGGCTGGAACCTGTGAGTTTCTCTGAAATATGTGCTCTGCTTCAGAAAGCCTCACTCCCATCCCCCGAGGAAGCTTCAATAATAAAAATAAAACACTGGAGAGCTGATTTGTCCTGTGTCATAACAGAGTCATAAAGGGTTCATACCTGAGTTGCTTATGGAAAGTTAATGGAGAGTCAGTTCTGGGGCTGACATATTTTTGGTCTAAGCGAGTGCCTGTGCTGAAAACCTAAATCTGGAGGAAAGTACATGTTGCTGGCGTCCCGTGTGGGATGGCATCTCGAAGGTGGGCTGGGAAGCTGGGTGCAGCCCCACCTGGGGAGCCTCTCAACACCTCACCTGGCGGTGCCAGGGCAGCTCCCTCCCAAAGGGCGGCCCCAGTGCCGGGCCCCTGGCATTCATTTCCCCTCCACCCTGTCCTCCTGAGCTTCGTGCCCACAGCCCTTCCTCACAGGAGGGCCCTTGGTGCCCCCTGAGCTGTTGTCACCTCCACGGGGGTTGTGTGGTCACGGGACCACAGCATTCCCCAGTGGAGAAGTGCCCCAGGCCGAGGTTCCCACAGGCCAGTGTAGAGTGATGCCGCAGTCTTTAAAAGCTAATTCTGTGCCGGGAAATATGACACATATCGCCCTGTTTAATCCTCAAACCCCCACTTCCCACCCCTGCCCCCAGAAGCCATAAAACCGAAGGAAGAAGGCCCAGTCCTGCCTCCTTCACAGCACAATCTGACCTCCTCTCACCACCTCCACTGCCACCCCGGGGTCAAGGCACCATCTCTCTCTGGGAGGAGGCAGGGACCTCCGCGAAGCAGCCACATGCCCTCCTGGCCCAGAGCCTCAGGCTAAGGGCCTGCAGGGATGATCTGCCTGCCCCTCTCCCAGCCCAACTCCTTCCCTTCTCCTGGCTCACCCCACTCCAGCAGGGGCCCTCGCTGTTGCTCTAACACGGTGGGCATCCTGTCCCCTCAGGAGCTTCCTACTTGCACCCTCTTCCCAAAAGCAACCCATCAGCCTGGCCTGCTCCCCGCCTTCACGTCTGCTCCAATGTTACCTGCCACCGTTTCTGTACCCCACCCGGGCCCCCGCCTTCCTTCCTGCTGCATTTCTCTGTTGGCACTCGCTACCATTTATGTACACTGTTCTGTGCCCCTCCCCACGCCCCACGGGAATGTGAGCTCCACAGGGCGGGCTGAGCGGACTGTGCAGTGTGGGCTGGGGACTGCCTCCTGGCTCTTTGGGTTTGACCACTGAGGCACCCACCTCCCGCCTTCCATCCATCCAAATGCTGCCAGTGCCTGGGTCAGGTGGGAAGGCAGAGAACTGGGCTCCATCTTGCCCCTGCCTCCCGCCCTGTCTCCTCCACGCCGCATCCCTCAGGCCTGGGCTCACCGACACCGACGGGAGAGCAGGCTCCACTGGGAGCGGGAGGCAGAGATGGGAGAGCCCATCCCAGACTCGACGGGAGGCTTCTGGCGAGCCCCTAACAAAGCCCTTTAACCTCTCTGTCCGCTTCTCCTCTTTGCTCCCGGAGCGGAGGCCTACGCGGGTGCTCAGTCAGTGCCGAGGGGTGTGCGTCCGTTCTTCAAGGACACGCAGGGCTGCTGGATGCATGGGGCTCCGCTTCAAGCACCTCACTTGTCGCCAGCCCATGACTTGGGCTCTCGGAAGAACCTGGCTCGGTAATAAAATAATGTCTCTAGGCTAAAATAATAGGCATTGTGTAATTATAGAACAAAGTGCATACTGTTTTCTGGAACATGAATACTGACTACAGAAATGAAATTTCTCACTGGATGTGAGGAAATTACTTTAAAAATTGATTTATAAGAAGCTATATAAAACAGAACCTGCAATCCCCCCTCTCCTGCATGCTCTCTGAGATAGGTCTGCGCACGGCCATCAGTGCTTGATTGCATCTCTGTAATTGTCTTTTTATGGATGGCTTTTTTATTTTTTATTTTTTTAGGTCTGGTGCATAGAAATGTACTAGCAAAATCAAGGTTCTTTCTAGCAATAAACAGATGCCAGATTAGACCATTCTTTGTATTGATGCACATCCATCTTTGGGAAAGAGACGATTTTACTTAAAGACTTGGTTTTTGCCTTTTAAAAAGCTATTTTCTAAGTATCTGCCCCTAATAAAGGAAGCAATTAAATGAGACTTAAGTATTAAACGATATTTAAGCAGAGGCGAGAAGAAGGGGTGTTGTCATAGTGATGCATGGGAGGCAGGTCTAAGTCACATGGAAATGAACCCTCCGTGCTGAATACCGAGTAACTAGGTGTTAAGCACAAGGACTCCGGAGTGGTTTCAGAGCTTGGGTTCATGGTACTGTCAAGGCTACAAGTTAAAACTCAGTTTAGAAACATTTTGTTGTAGAACTTTTCCAACCCAGCCCTTCTCTGGAGCCCCCTGGCTCTCTTTGGGGAAGATGGAGTGAAGGATGTGGTCTTTGCCGCCATGCTGGTTCAATTCTGGCCCCGGAAATATACTAACCTGAGCTTCCCACCTGCACAAACATTTCAGCATCCTGGGCCCAAACATCGAGTGAGAGCAGCTCCTTGCTGATGGCCGGTCCTCAGAGATGTTTGTATTCACACAAGCAAGGACCAGACGCATCCTTGGTGGGCACACGCGAACATCCACGTGGACACATGCAGTCAGCCAGGCACGCACACGCTCATTCCAACCCACTGGCCCTCCACAGCTGACCACTCTGACCCACACCCGGGCTCCCCTGCTGGCCACTTCTTTCCAGCCCCTGGGAGGACAGCCTTGCCACTCTGCAGAATCAGTCCTCTTGCTCAGAGTCCTCTTCAGAACGTCCCTGCAACTTGAAATGATCCCCGAGTAGCTGCTGAGTCCCCATGGGAGAGATGCCATGGACAGTCACTTTCAGTGGGTCTGTCCTCCTGCCCATCTCCAGGCCCAGGAGAGGGAGCCAGAGGCGTGAGAGCAGGCCCCTGGGGAGGGCTCCTGGCTTCCCCAGGAGTGCAGGGAGCATGTGGGTGCTGGCTGACGGGTTTATGTGGCCAGTCTCCCCATGACTGAGTGTCCAGGGGAGGCGCTTCACCTTTCTGTGCAGCACTCTATGGTCCGACTGTGTGGCATGGTGCCTGGTGCATAAGCAGTGCTCAGTTAAGTATTTGCTGAATGAATGGAGGTGTGTCAGCCAAGTGTGCTGTCTCTTGGGGAGCCCTGAAGGGAAGGGTGGTGACGCAACATCACCGAAAGAGAGGTCTGGTCTGTGTCCTCAGCTCCTGGGAGGTGCTCTCTGGGCCTTTGTTGGCCTGGGAGCTTTCTCCACCAGACAGTCCAATAATGTGGTGGGGGCTCCGGGCCAAGTGGCATTAGTTCTGCCTCCCCAGGAGCTGGATACTAGAGGTCAGCCATGTGGGCATATGTGAGTGACCTTGGGACACCAGACTTGTGTGTTTCCTTGGCTGGCAGGACTCTGTGCATGCCGTCACATGTCGATGATGGGAAAGTAACATGTTCGTGACTCCAGGGGAGGGGACAATGGGAGCTCATATGTGGACCCTCTTGGACTCTGTCCAGGGGTGTCTCCCCTCGGCAGATCTTAATCTGTCATCTTTCCCTGTCAATGAACTGTCACCGCAAGTGTAATGGCCCTCAGAAAGTTCTGTGAGTCCTTCTAGCAAATGATGGAATCTGAAGGTAGCTTTGGGAACTCTCCATGCTTATCAGAGTGAGGGTGGCCTTGCAAGCAATGCTGTCTCTAACTTTGTAGTTGGCACCAAAATTCAAACAGGGCAATGGTGACCCAGCGGTGTGGGTGCTGAGCATCTGTCCTGGGCACACACTTGAGTGCCTGAGTACGCACAGGTGTCTAGGCACCTGCAGCAGGAGGCTCACACCCAACAGTTCTGAGCCCCCAACTTGTCCTCAGAGGCCAGAGGGCCAGACACCTCTTGACTGGCCAGGACTCCAGAGCATCGTGTGGGGAGTGGCAGCTCATGGGGCCCGAGTTGCAGGCTTGAGCCCCTGAACAAGGCTTTGGGTGGTTAGCCCACCAGCCCCGCATGGTCAGCTGGGGTGGGGGAGGGACTCAGGCACTAGACTGAGCTCCAGATCGCTAGAGCCTGCTGCTTGCATCTGGGCAAAGCGCAACACGCCCTCAGAGATGCATGGATTGTGACCCCCAGGCTGAGAGGACCTTACGGAGGGCACCAGCTTCTCTACACTCACAACAGCAGCAGGTGCCATTTGTGCTATCCTGGAAACATTCCAGGGAGGATTTAATTAAATTTCCTTCCACAGCTCATTTCAGGGACCAGGAAGGCTTGCAATCAGGACATTTCTCCTGATACGGCGTTTAAAACTCTTATACACGGTTGCAGGGAGTGTAACTTAGTGCAGACTTTATGGAGGAAGATTTGACAACATCCATCAAAACCCAGTCAGGGCACATGCCCACGTTAGGGGCTTGATCGTGGGGGGCGTGCAGGAGGCAGCTGATCAATGATTCTCTTTCATCGTTGGTATGTCTATCTCTCCCTCTCTCTTCCTCTCTGAAATAAATTAAAAAATATATCAAAAACAAACAAACAAACAAACACCCCAAAACATGCCCACCCTATATGTAGTCTTCCTGTTTTAAAGAACAGACTTCCTTATGCAAACGTGCAAAGAGGTGTGTGTAAGGATGCTTACTGCAGTCCTGTTTGCAGCAGGTAAAGCCCCAAACAGGCTGAATGCGGGGCTGGGGAGGACAGCCAGGCTCGGCAGGTGCTCGGCATGGCCTGGGGCTCTGCATTCAGGGTCTAGGAGCGGGATCACAACTTTCCTGAGGGACCCTATACCTTTGAGATGGGGCTGGAAGTGGCCACTGAGCACAGGGGGAGCCTTGAAGCCAGTGACAGAGGGAAGAGCAGTGGCCCCGAGAGAGCCTCTGAGAAAGCAAAGGCCCGTCACAGGCTGGTGGGCCACGGGCCTGGCCCCTGTCTCTAAACTTAGAGCTCCGGCCAGCACTCCCAGGGGCTTCAGCTCACCCAAAGCTCTAAGGGACCAGGCGGCCACCTGCAGCCGGGCTTTCTGACACCAGCCAGAGAGAGCTGGCCAGAGCCTTCCAGTGTCTCTAGTACAGTGTTTTCCAAGACTTTGAAACAAAAGGTACCCAAGTGTTTAATGAGATTATTTTAATGCAGAACCTACAACCACCGCCTATCGTGTTGCGAACAGCTTTCCATGCTGATCAGACGCCTCTCATCTCTTTACAATGGGTTCGTGACTGGTTCCCATAAAGACAATAAAATGAAGCGAGTCACGAGCTCCTAAATCACTCTCTTTGGTCTTTTTACCAAGTCACTTCCAAAGAGGAGCCGGTGTGAGCACACGCTTCATTAGAGCTGTTTGTTCCTGGTTTTACACCATTTAGGCCTGGGGAAAAGCGAGCCTTGAACACATCCTTCAAACTCTGCCACGAACACGTCCCTCTAAAGGGTTTTGTTTTTCTGCTTTTATCACTGAGCTCCGCCTGCTGACATCTGAAAGCCCCAAAAAGCAAGATTTGTGAAAGACGGAAAAAAAAAAAATTACCCAACCAAAAAAAGAGTGGCTCTTTCAAGTCATTTGAAATATACTGGGTTTGCGGTAGGCCCTTTTTTTTTTTTTTTTTTTAAGAATACAATAGAAAAATGTTGCCTTTCCCTGAGAATATCCCAGCCAAACGATCCCAGGTGCAGGTTTCAGCCTTCTGCTCCCCTCCTGGCGGGCGAGAGGTCAGAGGCCATAGAGACACATGTGCCTGTCTCTGCAGGGACACATCCGGGGGCCTGGGCGCTGCAGTGGTCACTGCTGGAGCAGGAGGCAGCCCAGCCGGCCCCAGAGCGAGGCCTTGACAAGGCTGGGTGCTGCGGGTCATGTCCCGAGAGTGAGGAACACAGAGAGCTCTGGCTGGGTGTGCAGGTTGGCGGTAGGCCCTGGCAAGTCCCTGGCTCCCGTGAGTTAGATAACCCCGCTTGCCTCACGGGGTTTTGGTGAGCGTTATCTGAGATGCTTCTCGTGCAAAAGCAGCATGGCTCCTGCCCCCCTGACCGTGGAGCTGCCTATACAAAGGGTGGAAACAGCAGCAAGGGTTCAGCTGGGCCAGCTGTTTTTGTGACTTTGGGATGTCCTCTCCCTGCACTGTCTCCTTGTGGGCAGTTCTTCTGTCCCAGAGGATGATAAGGGACCGCGAGAAAGGCAGTTATGAGGGAGGGCAGGTGACTTGCTGAGGCAGGATGTGCAGCTGGGTGTGGGGACAGCCATTTCACTCCACCCTGAGTGGCCGCTATACCTCTGGCCTGGATGGAGGACTGAGGCCTAGCATGGATCACACATTCAGTTTCTGCAGAAGGTGAGGCAGCCTCTTCCCTGGGACTCCCAGAACCCCTAGGATGGAGGCCAGGGGAGGGGAGAGGCCTATGGCTCTGCCTCTGAGATGGGCCCCCACCCTGGTCTCCAAAGCCTGGCTCTGAGCCCTCAGGAGACAGGGGCTGCAGGGGTAGCTCTGGGGGAAAGTCAGGGCTCTGCGGTCCAGGTGGAAAAGTGGGTGCCTGGATGGGATCGGGGTGTTCCTGGCGTATGTGCAGGACTCCTGTGTCTGAATGACTTCAGGGCTGGGAGAGTCCTCCAAGGCTACCCAGCTGGTCCCCTTTCCGCTTGGGTGCCTGCAGTGACAGGTGCCTCAGTAGCTCCTAAGGCAGAATTCTTCCTGAGGATAAGCTAAGCCCATGGGGATCTGGCTGAGGCCCTGGGACAGAGTGCCCTGCGCACCTGACATTGTGCTGTCTGAACAGAGCAGGGCTGGGGCCACTGCCTGCGGGCCACAGTGGGAGGCCTGTGGGGTGAAGGTCTGTCCTCCGTCAGACGCCAGCTCAGGCCCACTCCTGGACAGTAGCCTCAAGCTCAGGCTCCAGCTCTGGGAGGTGCCATGGGAGGTGCCATGGCCTTGCCCCCACGTAGCTTTTGGCGGTGGGGGCAGTGGGTCATGTCCTGAAAGCTACAGTGGGAGGCCACAGGGCCGGTCTGAAGCCGCTCAGACGCGTGACTGCCTTAGTAAGAAACCATGGCAGTTGGCCAGGAAGCAAACACAGCACGGGCAGCCTTTGTTAGCTTGCGTAGGTGTGGGAGCAGAAACTATTGATTTCTGATGGAACAAACAGAAGGAGGTGTCACAATCCAGAGTCCACTGCCAGCGGCCAGAGGGTGTTCCCGCTGCACCTTCTGCTGGGAACGCCTGCTTCTGGGCCTTGCATTCTTGGTCCCCGATGCTGCTCTGCGCGGGGCGGTGTTTTTCCCGGTGTGGCTGAGGCAGGGTCCCTCATGCAAGCTGGGGCCTCCTGCCACGGGTGGGTGGCTCAGGCACCCTCAGGAGGCACACGAGGTCCTGCCTGAACTTCAGGGCAGCCTGGGCACTCTGAATGCACTACTGGGGAGGAAGACCCCTAACCTCTCTCCTCTCACACCTCCCAGAGCATGAGCAGGGTCCCCCTCATTTTTGGGTCCCACTTATTTGGGTTCCTTCTTGGGTGCATGTTTAATCCCAGGCTGGAAGGGGCTCAGGGTCAAACAGACATCTGACCGTGTCACTCCCCAATCTAAAATCTGCGAACCCCGCTGCCTAAGGGAACAGCCAAGATCCTTTATGTTAATATTCAAGCCTATCACATTCTGGCCCCAGCCGCCCCGTCCAGACCCCTTTCTTGCTTATCCTTGTCCCCTGAACCTGGGCCAGAACTTCCCCTTCCTCTGGCCCCCAGAACTGGCTCCCCTTCTTATAACATGGAACCTGTAATTCTGCCTTTGGATGCCTCAGCCCCCTCGAGGCTGAGGGTGTCTTTGCTCTATGCTCTGGCACAGGCCTTGGAGTCACCAGCGCATAGTAAGTGAGCCCAGAGGATGACTCTCCGCGTGCACCATCTGGACGGCCACACACACACACACACACACACACACACACACCCGGGACTCCTGAATGCTGTGACAGTGACACCCATCGCTGGGGAATCCGAGAGGCTCCGGGCTAAAGGGTACATTTACTTTCTAATCAAATATTATTCTGATGCTCGAGGCATCTTTGGTGTTTGCAAGTCAGAAAAGTTTAATTACATGTGTCATTAGGATGGCATTCTGTAATGGCCCTGCGAGTGAATTCATTAACAGAATTCTTAACAGATAAGACAAGACAAATTAATATTTTGTTGCCCATGAAAGCGTCTCATTAAGAGAGTAGTGAAAAAGTGATTAATATTTTGTTGCCAATCAAGATGTCTCCTCCGAATGACAAAACAAGGAGGCCCGCACCTCCCCGTGCTCGCTCCGCTCCTGCCTTGGGTTTTGTAGGCTGATCAGCTTCCTGGTCTGCGCAGTGTTCCGTGCCAGGCGCTAATTGCCACGCGGGGGATAGTATTCCATCTCTGACTGCAGCAGGCAGGGTGGGCGGGGCGGGCACTGGCACGCTGTACGCTGAGCGTCTCTATTCAACCCCTGATCTCTGCCCCATCAGGGCTGCCCTTCTGGGCTGTTCTCCCCGGACCACTTCAAAAATACCCCTTGAATCTAGAGGATTTGGTTGTTCTCCCTACGGCTGATTTCTTCCCAGGGCTGCTGTCCTCATTGTCCTCAGACGGGGACGGCTCCTTATGAACACCTACTGTGTGGGCACCTGACTAGTCATATCACACATTCAGCCTAAAAATGCCTCCGCAGGGAGGACATCCTCATCCCCATGTCCCCACAGGCTCAGAGATGTCACACAGTTCACCCAACAGCTCTGGACCTGCAGGAGGTGGCTGGTCATTGTCCGTCTCCCTGCTTGAATTGAGACGGACATGGATGGTGTTGTCGCGTCCCAAGGACAGGCAGCAGGCAGCCCAGGATCATAGCTGCCTGACTGGAGAGCCTCCGGCTTATGCTGGCTGCTTGTTGGGGACTCAGGGTGCAAGCAGCAGTAGTAATAGTGATGATGATGATGATGAGCGTGATAATAGCATGGAACACTTGTGCCAAGAATGTCACATATATCTTCTCATTTAATCTGCACTGTAACCCTACGAGGCAGTGGCTATTATTCATACCCATTTCATAGAGGAAGAAACTGAGACTTATGGAGTCAAGTGGCCTTTCCAAGGTCACTCAACTAGTACGTGTCAGAGCTGAGACTTAAACCCCAGGTACCTTTGACCCATAAGAGTCTGTGCCCTTCATTGGCAGGCTGTGCTGCCTCCCTCCTCTTCCTAAGGCAAGGCAGCCATATACATCTGCATGCACATATGTGTATGTGTGAATAGGTGTGTGTATGTGTTGTGTGTATGTGTATGTGTGTGCTTGTGTTGTGTGTGGTGTTTTGTGTGTGTTTATGTGTATGTGTGTGTGTACTTGTGTGTGTAGAATGTGGTTGCATGCATCAGGCCCGAGGACCCCCGTGGGGCTGGTGCTACCCTGCACCCTCACCTGGGGGTTTCTGAGAAGCTCAGAGCGCTGCCTGTGTGTGGGCTGCTGACTTGACCACGAGCAGCAAGTGCTTCCTGGGAGGTAACGAGAGGCCATTAATCTCCAGTTGAACCCACAATTACCCAAATTGCTAACCTCACTGTGCAAAGTAAAAATGCAATTGCGTTGATGCTGGAGGCATGTTTAAGGGAGGGAAACACACTCAGGGTAATTTAATTAACTGATGGCAAGTGCATTAAGAGGAGTTCGGCCTCAGCCTTTATTTCTGGTGTCTTTAAACAGAGCATCCAAGGCCCATGGATGTCCAGACAAACACAGGCAGACCTGTCCTGGTTCTAAACCGATCACCACTGGCCACACACGGCTAAAAGCTGATGATGCCCACCTTGACAGCTTCTGTACCTACAAACGTGCACCCTGACACACACACATGCACCCCAGGACACTACCTTCCCTTGCTAAGATCCCAGACTTGCTCTGGGCACCTTAGGCTCAGAAGACTGCCCATCAGCATCGACTCATCAAGCACTGACATTCAGATATGGATAGAATACAGCCTACGAGGCAATCGCAAGGAAACGGTCCTACCCAGTGTGACTGGGGAAGGGCACTCCTGCCAGCTCTGCCCAGAGTGGCTCTCCAGGATGGACCCTCTTTCTGTCTGCTTCCCGCACAATTTCCAGGGGGCAGCAAGAATCCCAACTCGTACTGGGCCTCTCCCCATAAAGCAGACGTCAAGGTCATGGGGTTTCGCTGCCCTCTTGTGGCCAGCAGCATTGCTTATCACGCTCCTGCGTGCGTCTCCAGGGTTGGGGAGCTCACTGCCTCCTGTGATGGCTCACTCCATCGAAAGGCAGGGCTGTGACTGGAATGGTGTCCCAGCTAAGGAGCTAAAATTGGTTTCTTTTTGGGGTGCACCCTGGCCCTTTGCGCTAGTCCAACTCTTGGGTCACACAGACCAGGCCGACTCCCTCTGCCCCGGCACCTCCCCTAGCACCTCAGTACTGTTAGCAGGAGCTGGCCGCGCATCCCACAGGTCTTCCTTCTCTGGTCCAGGCATCCCGTCTGAGCCAGTTGACCTGTCCTGCGCCAAGGCCGGGGCTGCCCCCTGTTTCTGTAGCTGCTGACCTGGCAGCATCTTGCTTGGTGACATCATTCTGTCTTCTCGCACGAACTTCTGGGAACCATTTCACCCACTGAGCCAAAACAGGACCACTGTCCTTGAATTCATCCCTGCATTTCTCAAGTCCGGTAGAAGGGAGGTACCGTGAATGTTGCTCTTCTAATAAATTAATTAACTGAGGATCAGCTATTTGAGAAATTGCTTAAGCGCTAAAGGCAGTGTGGGTGACGCTGGGACCCCAGCCCGGGCTGCCTGGCCCCTCAGAGTGCAGACATTCTCCTGTTGGTCACATTAGGCTGTTTGAACTCAGGGCTCCCCACTCAACGCATCACACCCCCATTTTCCACTCCATAAGCAAGGCCCCAGGGCAGGCCCCTCTGGCTGGACCACATTCTCTTTCCTTCATCACCTGGCCTCTGTCCTCCAGCCAATCCAGCCCAGGGCTCACCTCTGCCCTCCACAGGACATCCCTCTTCCCCATGCGCCCAGCTGTCTATATTCTTCCCAGCTTTAGGCCTGGAGTTTCTCCTCCACCCCCAGGGGACCTCACCCAGCTGTTCTCCCTGCCCGGGAGCCTTCTTGTCTGGCCATATTCTTTGTTGGACTGAGATCCCTCCCTCTGAGTGGTGGGCTCGATACATAGCCCCCTCCTCTCACATCCCATCCTCATGCCCACCTCCTGGCCTCAGCCACTTTGGCCTGTTACAAGGACCTCCTGCCCTGCCCCCTTGCTTCCCCGTCCCCCTTCTTCTGGGCCTGGCTGGCAGGCTTGCAGCCACCACGCATCCTGTTCTGCATGTGGTGGGACTTCAATTTTCCGGTACCTCCAGGCGTCAGACAATAGGTTGGAAGGTGCCGAATGTGGGCGCAGAAGGGAACCCTCAGGCCCTGCCTCTGCCACAGTCTTGCACAGGTCACTTCCCCTGGACGTATGTTTGAGCTCCAAGTCAGAGCCAGGTTACTTACGTTGATGTCTTCCAAATCTAGGAAGTTCAGGGCGAGCCCATTGCGCTTCCAGATGATGGGTGGTCGCAGGTCTCCGCGGATAGCACACGTCAGCACGGTGCTCAGCCCCACGGTCACTGTGGCCACGCTGACCCTCTCCTCGGGGGCGAGGCTGAGCTGAACCACCTCTGCAGGGAGAAGAAGGCTGTCAGGTGCCGGCAATTTCCTGCGGGGCAGGGGCTGAGGTTGCTTGAGGGCAACGGGAATTTGTCCGCCACGTGCTGACAGAATGTACAATCGACATACCTCCTGGGAGAGGGGCCACAGGGTATGGCAAATGATCCAAGGGCTCTGGGGGCCCACACGGGCCAGGAGCCACAGTGAGTGCGGAGGAGCCATCTGGGCTGTGGCTGGAATGTGGGCTGCCAGCCCTGTGGGCCATCCCACCGAGACCAGGACCAGAGGAGCAGCGCCTGCCACGTGCTCCTGGGCCTCGGGCCTCACGGGGTCTGGGCCAGGCTGGCTGGGTGCAGTTGAGCTCTTCTAGTGGGGGGCAGCGTAAAGGTTGTACTGTCTGCAGTCGGGGGAACGGACTGGCTGACCTTTGAAGGTTTGTTTCTGCCTGGAGGATTCTCTGAACTTGGATTTGGATTTCCGCTCAGCCACCAGGCACCGTAGCCTTGAACTTTTTGGAGTTGTACTTCAGGCTGCACAAATTATTAATCGTGGCCATTTCACACTTGATAACTGGCATGAAGACTGAGCATTCTTCAGGCAAATGGGAAGGGTCTAACGTACTTCCCTTTAACCACAGGCTTTCTGAAACGCTTGGGATTTATGAAAAAATTAATCAGACTCAGATGTTCAAAAGCCGAAATGGGATCAGGCTTGGAGAGAGAGTCCCCAGCCCACTGGCTGGACTCTCTCCCCCAAAATCTGTAAATCAGGGGGCTTGGGGCAGCAGCCAGAGGCGGCAAGAGCTGAGGGAGGCAGCTGGCCCAGGGGTAGGGGGGCTGTGTTTACTCTGGGTTGCAGCAAAAATGCTCGGAGCCCTTTTTACTCTGACTGAGACTCTATCAGGGCCTAGGGGTGTCTGACAGCTGTGGAGCAAGGCAGGGAGCTGGGGGTGGAGCTGTGCGACTCAGTGGGACACTTTTGAGCTGAGATCAGGCAGAACATCTGTGCTCACACCCTCCTGCCAGCGTGTGTGGGAGAGGGGAGGAGAAGGGGAGCGAAACAGCCGCAGGCGTGCAGGCACGAAGCTACAGGCGTGATGCCCTGCAAAGCAGATGCAGTCAGGTGGGAACCTGAGGAGCAAAGCCCTCCCCGTCCACAATCATTCAGTGGCCCTGCCCTGGGCCCACGGAGAGGAACAAGGATACACTAGGCACTCAATCAACGCTTGTTGGATGGATGGATGCAAAATGGAGAAAATGGAATGAAGAAAGAAAGGAGCCAGCAGGCCAACAGAGAGGGGACAAACACACAGGACAAATGTGGCTCCGGTGACGGAGCCACAGGAGGAAAGATAAGCAGCAGGAGGAGAGATAAGTGATTGATGCAGATGAACCGCGTAATATTTCACAAACGAAGGTGCAGCTCACATCCCCTCTTCAATCACATTCTGTGTGCTGCCCTCCCGCCTCGGAGTCATGAGGCTTATTTCTCAGGGAAGAGAGGGCGCTAGCAAAACCTGGCTTTGGAGATAGAGGGCAGAGAGAGGAGTGATAAGGAGAATTTGCTAAAGTTGTCCAGCTTCCCCTGTGCTGTGCTGGCCCTTAGGGCTCAGAACCCAGATTCTTCCCAAGTATAGACCAGGTGCCTCTTCCTCATGGGATTCCTTGCCTGGTGTGGCCCACCAGGTCAGGGCACATGCCCGGTTGCAGGCTCAGCCCCCAGTAGGGAGTGTGCAGGAGGCAGCTGATCAATGATTCTCTTATTATCGATGTTTCTACCTCTCTCTCCCTCTCTTTTCCTCTCTGAAATCAATAAAAGTATATTAACACCCCTCTCCCCAAACCCATGAGGCCCTGTGCTCTATGAAAGAAGTAACCAGGTGTGGAATACCCCATCCTCGTCCTGGGGCATTGTGGGAATCACAAGGGAGACAGCGGGAAGGGCTGAGAGTGTGCCTGCTAGTGTGCAGGTGAGGGGAACCAAGTGGGGGGCCCTAGGAGGAGGCTGAAGTATCTCCAACCGGCCTGCTCCCCTCCCCACCTGGGGTGAATACACATGTGTGACAGAGTCAGGGCCTGTGGTTACCCACCAGAGCCCCCTGGACTCCTGAGTGGCCTGGAGGGACTCGGGATCCTTGCCTGTGCACTGGCTGGGCTGTGAGGTGCTCTGTAACCCTGTGTCTGAGAGCTGCATTGGATTTGGGCCCAAAGACAATGACCTCCTGACCTTGAGGGGTGAATAGTGCCACTGGGGGCTGTGGGAGGCTGAACCAAGAACATCTCAGACTCCAGAATCCACCAGGCTGAGAGAGCGCAGACCAGGAGCTCAGCCAGCGCTGACCTCCACTGGGGGGAGGGGGATGTGTGAGATCCAGGCAGCAGGAACCGGAGGTGGTGGAGAAGGGCAGGATGCTTAAATCCACACTCAGAAACCAGACAGAGGGGCAGTTGGGGACACAGGGTGGGGTGGGGAATTGGAAACACGAAGCGTTTTTCTTAGGTAGAGCATTACTTATGTGGACTGCAAAAACGATCATCAGCCTGGACTCAGCTTTATAATGGATTGAATATTTAGGTGCATTTTTCTCCAATGGGTGGTGAGTGGGGCTTGTGAAGAAGTCAGGTATGTTATCACTTATATGGCCAATTAATCTATGACAAAGGAGACAAGAATATACAATGAGGCAAAGACAGTCTCCTCAATAAATGGTATGGAGAAAACTGGACAGATAATGTGTAAAAAAAAAAAAAAGAAAGAAAGAAAGAAAGAAAAGAAACTAGACTGCTTTCTCACACCATATACAAGAAAAAACTCAACCCAGATTAAAGACATATGTAAGACCCAAACCATAAAACTCTTAGGAGAAAACATAGGCAGTAACACTGACAATGCTCTTAAGTAATTTTTTTTGGACATATCTTCTTGGTCAAGAGAAACAAAAAATAAACAAATGGGACTATATCAAACTAAACGGCTTTTGCAAAGTGGAGGAACCATCAACAAAATGAAAAGACAACTTACTGCATGGCAGAAGACAGTCATCAATGATGCATCCAGTAAGGGGTTAATATCCAAAATATATGAGGAATTCATCAAACTTAACACTAAAAAACCCACACAAACAAACAAGCAACTTCATTAAAAAATGGGCAGAGGACCTGAAGAGACACTTCTCCAGAGAGGACATACAGACGACCAACAGACATGGGAAAGGAGATGCAGATTAAAACCACAATGAGATATCACCTCACACCTGTCGGAATGGCTATCAACAAATCAGCAAACTACAAGTGCTGGCAAGGATGTGGAGAAAAGGGAACCCTGTGTGCTGTTGGTGGGAATGCAGATTGGTGCAGCCATTATGGAAAATGTATGTAGGTTCCAAAAAAATTAAAAATAGAACTATTATATGATCCAGCAATTCCACTTCTGGATATTTATCCAAAAAAGCCCCAAATAGTAATTTAAAAAGATATATGCACCCCTTTGCTCATGCATTGATGTACCCCAGGGCTCCCATGTTACCCTGAGGCCTGAGATCCCTTGTCTTAGAAGATGGGGGTGTCTGCGTAGATGGAAAGGGAGTGCAGGTGGATTTGGGGAGGTGAGGTAGACTGGTTCGCTGGGGGACTGAGGGCCCTAATTACCAGGCTAGGAGCACCACCCTCATTTGGAATGTAACACTTATGTGCAATGCAGGAGGCCTCCCTCCATGTGGTTCCAAAGTGATATATTTCAAAAAGTTTTAGAAAAATGTCTGGAGGAGCCTCTAGCACAGGGCTAAAAACAACCAACCAACCAAAATGCCCCAGGAGGGACGTGTGTGCATCTAGGCCTCTGCCCTGGGACAGCCACTCCCGCGACCTTGCTGAGCGCACCCACCCATCATCTGTATGTCTGAGGACATGCACTTTGCACAGACAAGACTCACAAAATTAGAATGGTGCATACTGACAGGTCATCATAATTCTGCTGTCAGCTACACAAACATTAACCAAAGTGCAAATATTTGGATCATTTAAAGTTTAATTAAATGTTGTTTCATTGAATTTAACGCAAGTCAATATTCTCCAGCCCTGTGTAAAATTCTGAAGAGATTTATGGCAACCGAACCCAGTTATTTACTGTTCGGCACGCCTTCATCTGGCCAGGCCCACTTTCCTTGCTAAGTGACCTCCCTGCAGAATGCGGCTGTAGGAAGAGGCTGGTGTCCTTGAAGAGAGAAGGTCAGAGCAGGTCAATGGAGATCCCTGTTGGGCAGAGATGCCCTTAGATGACAATGGCCCTGTGATAAGGACTGGAAGGCCGCCTGGCGAGCAGGGAATTTGGGGAGGGCAAGGGAGTTGCGGGCGGGGGGGGGGCTCACAATTTGGGACACCTTACCTCCCTAGGCATCAGGCCTTCTAACATCAGAGGGCTTTCCTTGTTTCCCCCAGGATTACGAGGACAGGTCACATGACCACGATTGTCGAAGTCAGGGCAGGTTGGTTGGCATAAGACAGACCTTCGTGGTGCGCTAACTAGGCTGTGAGTCCAGCAGTGGGGTCCCAGGCAGGGCTGTTTGGGGCTCCAGTGCCTGGCATGGCATCTGGCACACAGTCGGTGGCTTGAGGCCAAGTTGGGATGACAGCTGTCTCCTGGGAGACACCTACCTCACTGTGTAGGTCCTTCAAACCAGAGCAGCAGCACCCTTGGTTTTCCAGACACAAGGTGTTGCAAACACCAGCTCTCAGCCTGCTCCCTGCACCCCTGCTCTCCCTGCTCCTTGGAGCTTGGAGAGAAGGGGCAGTGCTGCGGTGAATGGACCCACGGAGAGCAGGGTAACAAAGACCCTTCCTGAAAACAGGAGGCCACGGGACTCCAGCCGCTGGAGAGCCGGTGTTCGTTCCTATTGCAGCTTTCCCGTGATCTCGGCCGCTGTGCCTCACACGGCACTGAGCTCGATGAGACCCTCATAAGCCCATCAGCACCTTCTCACGCAGGATTCTGGTGCTTCACAGCAATAAAAATTGAAATTTCTCAACTTCTCCTCAAGTTGGCGTTAGTATTTATATGTTAGAAATGCACTAATGGAACACATTCCTATTCTCAGCTTCTCGTCGCGTTGGTGTTAGTGTTCGCATGTTGGAGAGGCACTAATGGAACACATTCCTATCTGGACAGTTGGCATGCTTTTCAAATGATGGTCTTGGTGAAAAGAGCCTGTCAAAAGCTCAATCAACCCGCCTGCACAGCGATATGTTATTTATTTTTTAATAAAATATGTTTTTATTGATTTCAGAGAGAGGAAGGGAGAGGGATAGAGAGAGATAAAAACATCAGTGATGAAAGAGAATCATCTGTCGGCGGCCTCCTCACACCCTCAACTGGGGATGGAGCCCGCAGCCTAGGCGTATGCCCTTCCTGGGAACCGCACTGCAACCTCCCGGGTCAGAGGCCAGCACTCAACCACGAGCTACACTGACCGGGCTGCACAGTAATGTTTCAGACTGAACCTTGCAGGGCAAAGCTAGTCTCAGGGGCCTGCTTGAGAATGAGGACCGTCTGGGGAGAGAGGCAGGTGGGCACTTAGACACAACTCCGTGGCTGCAGCCTCTTCTCACAGTGTCCTCCTTGTAAATTAATGTTTTTTCCTCAGAGCGAACCCCTCAGGTGACCTGGGAGTCGGCAAAGGAAGTGTGGCACCTGTGGGACAAGCTCTATGGATCTGGTCTTGTTCCTGTGACCAGGACCACACTATGAAGTTGGTACGTGGGACAGAAACCGTGTCTTCTGACCAAGTAGGGGACAGGCAACACGTCAGTGTCTCCTGGACACGATGACTGCATCTGGCATTTTCCGATATAACTGAGGTGGGATGTGTTGTGTCCCCTCTTTCCCCTCCATTCACTCCTTTCTAACAGTTGCTGGCACTTGGCAGGTGGGAGGCTGGGAGGTAGGGCCTTATATCTTGACACTCACGTTTTGAGCACTGAGCTGTATCTGGCCTCCACAGGGGGCTCTGGACCAACCAGACTTGCACTTGTCCAAAATTTCCTGTTTCTTTATGAAAAATCTGATTCAATTTTTGTGCCATCTTCAGATTCCCTCTTCCTTGTTTCATTTTTGGAGCTCAGACACCATCTCTTCCTGGGTCTCGAGCCTGCTGGCTTTCAGATTGGAATTTATGCCATGGGCTCTCCTGAGTCTCCGGCTTCCTGACTGCAAATCTCAGCTGCCAAAATTGTGTGAGCCAATCCTCTCTCTCCATTCATCCATCCATCCATCCATCCATCCATCCATCCACCCACCCATCCACCCATCCAGCTATCCATCCATCCATCCACCCACCCACGTACCCAGCCACATATCCATCCATCCATCCACCCATCCATGCACCCACCTACCCATCCATCCATCCATTTACCCACCTACCCATCCACACATCCATCCATCCAACCATCCATCCATCCATCCATCCATCCATCCATCCATCCATCCATCCATTCGCCCACCCACCTACCCAGCCACATACCCATCCTTCCTTCCATCCATCCATCCATC
>PVJC01022769.1:0-26996 GCA_004026665.1 Murina feae
CTTCACAGACAAGAAAAAGCTAAAAGAGTTCATCACCACCCAACCAGTATTATATGAAATGCTGAAAGGTATCCTTTGAGAATGAGGAAGAAGAAAAAGGAAAGTAAAAATTATGAACAACAAATATATATCAACGAGTGAATCTAAGAATCAAGTGAATAGAAAATCTGATGAACAGAATAAACTGGTGAATAGAATACAATCAGAGGCATAGAAAGGGAGTGGACTGACAATTTTCGGGGGTTAAGGGTGTTGGGGGTGCGTGAAGAGACTGGACAATAATTGTACACCTATGGATGAGGACAATGGGGGGGGCAAGGTCAGAGGTTGGGGTGGGAATCGGGAGGAGGGGAGCTATGGGGGAAAAAAGAGGAACAACTGTAATAATCTGAACAATAAAGATAAATTTTAAAAAATAAATAAATAAATAAAATAAAAAAGAAAAAGAAAATAAAAAACATTTATAAGTTGACCCATGCAGTTCAAACCTGTTTGGTGTTTTGGGTTGTGCTGTTTGAGAGTTAACTGTATATCTATAAGTATACCCCAAATTTATGGCACTATTATCAACAGGAGCTTTTTAAAAAATATATTTTTACTAGAGGCCCAAGGCATGAAATACATGCAAGAGTAGGCCTTCCTTCCCCCGGCTGCCAGCACCAGCTTCCCTCTGGCACCCGGGATCCAGGCTTCCCTTGAAGCCCTGGCTTCATCCAGAAGGATATCCGGAAGGACATCCAGTCTAATTAGCATATTACGCTTTTATTATTATAGATTGATTTCAGAGAGAGAGGGAGAGACAGAAACATCAGTGATGACAGAGAATCACTGAGCAGCTGGCTCCTTCTCCCCCACATGACTCCTCACTGGGGATTGAGCCTGAAACGGGGTATCACCTCCTCGTTCACAGGTGGATGCTCAACCCTGAGTCACATTGGCCAGGCTCAACGGGAGCTTTTCAACATCACCTGCTAGTTCATTACTGCTTTAATGTAATGTACTACTGATTATTTCATTTTGTATTTGGCTTCATTTCTACATTTTAATGTTAATTTATACACAATTAGATTAAATAAATCTTTAGCCAACTTATTTGGCTTTTCTGGCTACATGATGATATATTTAGTATTAATGTTCTCTCTTTTCTTAAACAGAAGACATTGGCACTTTGTGAGCCGGATCCTTGGAATGTGCTGCTGAGATAAAACACAAAGCCCTACCCCCCTGGGGAATGGGTGCCTCCAAGTAAAGGCTGCACCACCTACTCGGCCCCTCCCTCCGAGGCAGGCCTCCTGCCACCCTTTTTCATTTTGCAGCAGAACCTGTTCTGATGGATGCTGAACTGTAAACTTTTATTTCCATCATATATTTACTCAATTAAGTCTGATGACTCGAGATCCAATCACAGCTTAAACAAACAGCAAGAACAGTTTATGTGTAGAAAGGCTCACCTTACACACTATTTCAGTTTCAGCTACAGAACAGGTGAAGATCAAGGTCTTTTGTGCCTGACTTGGAATGAAGTCAAGAGTCTGGAGTAAAGTAGAGGTTTTTTCACTTTCTAGGCAAAGATGTACCACCTAGTAAGGAAATACAAAAACAATGCGATTTTTTTAAATGTTTAAGGTGCTTCAGTTTTACTTTACTTAGGCAAGTTGTGATTTTAATACAAAAGGATGTACAGGAAACCAATATAAGTTTAACTTCCTAAATACAGATTTGCTGATGACATTAAAGCTATAATCCTATATAATGAAAGGCTAATATGCAAATTGTCCCCTCAAGAGTTCAACCAACCAGGAGTTCAAACACTCACTATGGCGTGCACTGACCACCAGGGGGTGGCGTGGAACAAAGGAAGGCTCTGGCTGACAGCTGGGGGAAGGAAGGCTCCCATCCGTCCTGATTGCCAGCCAGGCCTAGGGACCCTACCCGTGCACAATTTCATGCACCGGGCCTCTAGTCTTTTAATATTAAGGCATGACACATTCACCACACTCCCATGACTCATTACCTGTTGGACATTGCCGTAGAGAGCAGCCTCTTCCATGGCGGTGATCACAATGTAGGGGTCATTCATGAACTCTTTGATTAAATGTTGTATATGTCTGTTCCAATGAACTCCAACTGCAACAATTTGATGTGGCGCAGATTCCCTTTCTTCAACTTCAATATTTTTTTTAAAGTTATCTAATATAGCAAACATCTAAAAAATTAGTATAATTTCATTTTTATTTCAAAAGGGAATCATTTGACAGAACTTAAAAGGTAAAGGTTTATATATTTTCTCTTTTCAGAGTGGGGAAGGCCTTTACAAACATAAAAGAAAAAAATGAAAAAGGAAAAAATGCCAGGTGCAAGCAAAATTAAAACATTAACATCTGGGTAAATATGTGTAACATATGTACCAAAGGATTGACATCCTTATTCAAAAATGTCTACAAACTGGAATTTAAAAAAGATAATCCCACCAACAGAAAATAATAAGCAATTCATAGAAGAATGAGTACAAACGACCAGTATGAATTCATGCTCAACTTAACAAGTAATTAAGGAAATACTGATTAAACTAATCAGATGCCATGTTACAAATCAAACTAGAAAAGAAAGCTGGACTGAGGCCTCCCATTGCCAGGGACCCAGGGAGAGCAACGTGGCGGCACAGTGCCTAAGGGAGTGTAAATTGCTTCCAGAAAGGCAACTGTACAAGGCAGTCTTCTGGATATTAGTTTTGCAAATAAGAACTGAGATTCTAGAGGCATTCAGAAACGCTGCGCAGACCGACAGAGTCAGTAACTAAAGCTTGGACTTGAACCTGAGGCCATCACTGCTCCCAAATGACTGCTCTTGGTCATCATGTTACACTGCTTCCAACAAATGTCTTATAAGAATTCAGTCTCTGATCCATTAATCCCCTTTGTAGGAACTTACCCTATGGGAAATGAGCTAAAAAGATGTATATGTTCTGAAGCTATACACACACACACACACACACACACACACAATGCTAAATATCTAAAATTAAGACAATTATAAAATAAATTATGTTATATCCATAGGATTCAATACTATATGGCAAGTAACAATCACAATCACACTGGAGAATAGTAACAATACAATGCTATTTACTAAAAAATGCAACTTACAAATCACCACTAAAATGTACTGATATTATTAATTCCTATGATGAGGGATTACAAAAAAGAAAGAACTACCCCAAAATAGTAATAGTGATTTCCTGAGTGTAAGATTATGGATGTCCTCTATTTCTCAAAATTTCTAATATAAAAATTGCTTTTATAATCTGAAAAATATTAAGTAATTTTGAGAACCTTCGTAGTTTTGCTTTTCAAAGAGAACACTAGTAAGAAAATTTCAGAAAAACATTCTCTCCCTTTAATCATAGAAATTAAAGCGAAAAAAATTTAAATTAACCAGCTTCTACCAAAAATAGACACTATTCTTGAACGCTAAAAACAGTGAACACTTTAATTTTATATATTTGAGTAGTAATGACATCTAATGCATGCCTTACTTACTTGTTCATTAGCTTCAAAGAATAATACTTCCACCTCATCCAAAATGAGGTGACAGAGTCTAAGAAATAACAAGCTCTGATATCTGAGGAGCCTCAGGAGACTATGCGGGGTTGTAACCATTACATCACCTATATTTTAAGAGAAAAAAACAATAAACATTTTAGATTTTCCACAGGTTTTTCTAACATTTCCTTTCCTAAGATTCCACATACTTTCTAGAGATGCCTTCTAACAAAACAAAAAGCTGTTTTCTCACACAGGTGGGTGAGGCAAGTTTACCTGCCAGCTAACAACCCCCCCCCCTCATTATCGGATTAACTATCTGGGCTCCCGTCACATTCTGCACAACTAAAGGACAGGGAGCGTTTAGTCAACATCTGACAAACAGGAGGTGTTCAGCAGACAGTTCCTAAATGAATGAAATCACATAGTTTTCTTTTTTTCTCACAGAGATAAGCCAAGATAAACCTTCACCATCTACACCCCCCATCGGTAACTGACGGGGGCGGTCTGGGCTAGTGACCATCAGCTGCATCACTCAGCTCCCTGACACCTGCAGCTCCGGCCTGCTGGGCAGGGTTCCACTGTGTCCTGTGGGGAAAACCAAACCGCTTGGAAGGATGCTTACACCCCCTTGGAAGCTTCATATTTTTAGCTTCATCTTTGTGGAGTCCAATTGTTAATAACATAGGATGAAGAGGCCTGGAGGACACGCCATAGTCTCCCAATAACTCAAAAATAAATTGGGCCTTTTTCCATCCAGGACACACGATGACTGCCAGAGGCTGCAAAGACAAACAAATCCACATAATTCTGGACAAAAGTTAGGAATCAAACACATTATCTATGAAGCATGTAGACTCTTTGTCCAGAGTAAGCACTATATAAATTTTTATCATCATCACATCGGTCAGAAAAGTTAAACTATAATTTCATCAAAAAGGACTGAGACACATTGGCTCACACTTTGCTAGGGCTTAAACCAGGCGTCCTCAAACTACGGCCCGCGGGCCACATGCCGGGTGTTTTTGCCGCCGCTGCCTGTCCTGCTTAAAATAAGATATGTGCAGTGTGCTAGGAATTTGTTCATAGTTTTTTTTAAACTATAGTCCGGCCCTCCAACGGTCTGAGGGACAGTGAACTGGCCCCCTGTTTAAAGAGTTTGAGGACCCCTGGCTAAGCACTTCACAAGTATTAATTCCCTTAGTCCTTAAAACACTCCTACAGGACAGAACCTATCGCTACCTCATTTCACAGAGGAGGTGTCTGTGGCACAGAGAGGGGAAGTCAGTTGCCCAAGGCTGCACAGCTAACACATGGTAGCAACAAGATTTGAAGCCAGGCAATCTGGCTCTAGAGCTGCTGCTCCTAAGCTTACGGGTGAACTAATTGCTTCCAGAAAGGGGCCTTTAAAAGGTTAACATCTCTTGCTTAGGTGACTGAGTTTCTAATAGCACCTTCTGAACCCTGCCCTCTACTCTGCCACAGAGATCTCCTGAAGGCACACACCTTCCTGCACACCTGCCCTCACCTAACTGAAGACAAGATGAGACTGCTCTCCTTCACACAGACCCAGGTGAGTGCCAGCTGCCAGGTGTCAGGCCTAAAAGCAGGCACAGAAAGCAGAGTGGACACCAGAGACAATAACCTGGCCAACCCTTCCTGGCCCAGCCAGGGTTCTATCTCCACACAAGCTGCATCTCATCGACGGGGTCCGCTACTAACTAAATGATGGATATAAATGTAGTTTTATTAAATCAACACATAATAACTTAGCCAATGCAGATTTCCAAAGGAAAATCATTACACTACCTAGCATAATCTGAAAAATAAACTTTCATCGTTTCTAAAACACAAGTGTCTTTTCGTACTGCTATTTTTCACCTTGAAATGAGGGGCAGGACAATCTGAAGGGTGTCCTTTGGGGTAGAATCTGAGACAAAGGCCTCATCCAGCAAAGCAGATGTCACTACCCCACTATCAAATATTTGATCCTCACACCCCATTTCTCTCCTTGCCATCACCTTTCTCAGCTATTTTCGGATTCTGACACAAGGGAAAAATAAAGTAGGTTTGTAAAAGGGTGGGGGTTCTATGAAAACATTTGAAAGAATGAAACCACAGAAAACCTACATTCTATCTAGCTCACTTCCTGTCACACATGCCAGCTGTTAAAAATTTAAACCAGTAACTTCCCATTAATTTAATTTTCTCATCTGTAATACTGGTGAAAAGAACACATGGCCTGACCACCTCCTAGGGGAACCAGGCCAACTACATAATCAGTGAAATACTTTTTATAAACTATATATTTGTCTCTAAAAGTTGGACTCTCTTGACTCAGCAGATGGCCCAAACTGGGAGGTCAAAGGTGAGAATAGTGTGAGGAAGTGATGACTGTGATCAGATCGAAGTTTCTCAATGGGACAGTTTCTGTCCTGATCGTTTGAACACCAAATGAAGAACGTGACCTAAATTTTACCAAAGTCAGGTGTAAATTTTAGAAGAAATATTCAATCCATTTTGTTGTGAAACAAAATTGTCAACTTACTCCATTTCTACTTGGTAGTGACTTGTAGCAGCCCCCCGTTTGCAAAAGCGTAAGCACTGGTGGAAGGTACAACAAAGGATCATTTCCACACTGAGAAATGACAACCACGTCGCAGCCACGTGCTATGGGAGGCCAGGAGTAAGATTCAGTGTGGCTAGGTCCCAGAAACTTATTTCTTTGAAGAGCCTACAAAACATTAACAACCAAAAACCACAATAAACTAATGAAAACCCATCTCGTTGTTCATTTATCCCAACAACATATATACACTGCTCATCCTGGCATTTTCCACTGAACCTTTTCTAGCACCAAAATCCTGCTGGAAGATTCTTGCTTTTCTAAGCCTCAAATTAAAGGATCCAACTGACCACCCAGGTGCTTAACGCTCTCCAGCACAAGGATGTGGCTTCTTGTCTACATCTGCTGGTGCATCAACTCCATTTGTCAATCTTTTTAAAAACATGCCTTTACCTGCTTATTTTCTTTATGACAGTTACTAAGGCCTCCCAAATGTCCCAAGTTCTCCAGCCACATTGATACTATTTCCCATATTGATATGATCTCATCAGTTATCTCCATGCAGTCCTGCTCCCAGGCCCTGCACCCCACTGCAATCAGGGCTGACTCCGCTCTGCGCCTGGTGCGCAGCTGTCATCCTGGGTCTCCCTGCACCATCCCTCTCTTGTCTGCAACACACGCTGTCTTCTTTACTTTCTTGTATTGGTGAACATATTTCAGTAGCTTCTTGACATCAAGGGTGCAGAGGAAGTAAATGTGAGGCTTTGCACATCTGAAAATGTCTTCACTCTACCCTCACACTTCATTGATAGACCTCTGAGCTAGAAATAACTTAGAATTTTGGAATCAGTGCTCCTCTGGATTACGTGAAGTCTGAAGCCATTCCGATTCCTGATCCTGCGTGTGGGACCAGTTTCTTCTCCCTGGAATCCTTCATGGTCTCTGAATCCCCCCCCATTTAGATGCTTTGCAACAACATCTACTATCTTGTTCCTCAGTTGTGCTGGGCCTGTGGTAGGTAAACTCCCTTAATTCAGAAAGTCATATCCATTGAGTCTAGAAATTATTCATGTGTTACTCTTAGAATTGTCTGCCTCTTCCCCCTTTTCTTTTCAGAAATTCCATTTCAGACATTGGACCTCAAGTTGACACTCAATTTCTCTTTTCCTCTCTATTTTCTATCTCTTTGTCTTTTGTTCTACTTTCTGATTATTAGTTTTTATTTGATCTTTCAAATCAACTATTGATTATTTCTACAACAGTATGAATTTCTAAGAACCTATTTTTTATTCTCTGTTCCTTTTCTATAGTGCCCTATTATTGTCAAATACATGCAGTATATTTCTAAGGGCATTTATTTTCTAACTAGGGGCCCGGTGCACAAAAATTTGTGCACTCGGGGAGGTCCCTCAGCCTGGCCTGTGCCCTCTCACAGTCTGGGACCCCTCAGGGGATGTCCACCTGCTGGCGTGCCTGGCCAGCCTGGGTGAGGGGCTGAGGGCCATTTTCAGGCTGCCCACAGCTCCCACTGACCCAACCTCCCAGCGAGGCTGGCTAGAATCAGGTTTCTGGGGTTTACTTATCTTCTATAATTGAAACTTTGTTGCCTTGAGCACAGGCCTAGTCAGGCAACAAAGCCTCCTGTTTGCTTCAGCTCTGTGGCCTCTATAATTGAAACATTGTTGCCGTGAGCAGAGGCCCAGCCAGCCTAGGCAGGCAGTTGCAACGGAAGCCTCCTATTTGCTCTAGCTCCATGGCTGTTGGCCTCCATCTTGGCTAGGTTAATTTGCATACAGCTGCTCTGATTGGCTGGGGGTGCAGCTTGGCTGGTGGGCATGGCTTAGGTGTCTCGGAGTGATGGTTAATTTGCATATTACTCTTTTATTAGATTAGATGTTTCCTTCTATTCTCTACATGGTTTATTTATTTCAGTTTGCTTGGGTCTTACTTTTTTCCCTTGGGTGAGGGCTTTCCTCAAACACCTAACCATCCCTGATGCTCACCTGTGGGCGGGGCAATGCTCAGCACCATGTGCGAGCCACATCACTGTGGAACACAGGGCAGCAAGCAGATGTTTTCAGTAGGAGAATCCCAAACAGCATCACCTAAAGGTCATTCTCTAGGGCCATTCAGTTTCTCCAAAAGGACCCTTTCTTCTCCTTTCTGAGCAACAGGCTCTGCATGTTTAGGAAACAGAGTGGGGAAGCTCACGACCCCCACCCACTTCACCCCTCCCTCGGGGTTGTCGCCACACTCTGCAGCCCGGAGCCTGTGGAAAGCTCTTGTCCATTAAAGACCTCGCTCTCATTCTAGTCACCCTTGGGGTTTTATCCTTCAAAAAAAGTATTTTAAAACTTTTTTTTTAATCAAGAAGGAAGGTGATAAACATGTATGATCAATTTACTATGTAAAACCAAGGTCTATAAAGCAATTTTGCTAAGATGTATATCATAATTGTCCTGGCAACTCATTTCTTCCAAGTCCTTTGTACAGTCACTTTTGACAACTTATTTCAGAAAAGCACTTACAGTTACACATGGTTTCTCCATAAAAGAATTAGTCACTTGTAAGAAGTTAGCCTGGACTTAAGAATAAATAAAAAATTAGTAACAGAAGCTTAAAAGAGAATTTCAAAAGCAAAGAAATTATACAAATGCAAGTTCAGTAGAAGCGTTTATTAAAAATCCTTCCACCTTCGGGCAGGTCAGTACTCCTCGAGTTTGGTTTCAGGAGCACTTTTACCTTTTTCAGGTCTGCCGAAAGCGGCGCCGTGTCGATGGACAAGCAAGGCTCAATCCTGTTCCGGAGCACCGCAGAGGCCTGCTGGGCGCCCGCCTTCAGCTTCTGCAACTAGAGGACACACATGTCAGGCAGTCTGCCCGTGGTATCAGCACGGAACATCAAGGACTTTATGGACATGAGAAAAGACAAGAGTTTGATGTCAATGTAAAAACCCAGGTGTATATGCTTATCAAAAACCATCAAAACTAGTCAATTTCTAAGAGGACATCTTCAGATAAAATCTCCAACTGAAGGGGTTTCTCTTCTAATCTCAGGTTTACAGGGAGGAAGGTGAGGGATTTAAAAATAAAGTTTTCTTCCTTTTTTCACTTGTTTTTAGAGTTGTAATACCTGTTGCATATCTGAGATGCCATCAGCTCTCAAAGGATCCGGATTTAAAAACTGCAATAATCTGTAAAATAGTTAAAAAGACAATGTGAAGGGGAAAAAATTGTGTCTTTTTCTTGAGTTATTATTTTAATTCTTCCTTGGCAGAGGTAAAGTGAATTATATATCCCAAGGCAAAGCTATGAAATGACTACTGTTCACTGTGGTACTAAGGCCACTGTGGTGAAGGCAGTCCCACGCTTCCCCCAGCCCCACCCTGGGCCTTAGGCTGTGGACACAGAACTGCCAATCACAGGCCACCTGCTCTGAATAAGGAGAAAGACTGCATGATCCCCAAGTCAGCACAGTTCTAGCATATCCACCGGCTCCTTCCTTCTTTGCTGTTGAATCTTGAACACCTCCCACTCCCTGGAACCCACAGTGGACTGATGAAGTGTAATCAGTGGGTTCTAAATAAAGGGCACTCAGCCAAACAGGAGATCAGATACAACTTTCTTTCTTTTTTTTTTTTTTAGATTTTTTTTAGCTTTATTTATTTATTTTTTAAATGTATCTTTATTGTTCAGATTATTACAATTGTTCCTCTTTTTCCCCCATAGCTCCCCTCCTCCCATTTCCCACCCCACCCTCTGCCCCCCGCCCCACTGTCCTCATCCATAGGTGTACGGTCATTGTCCATTCTCTTCCCGCAACCCCAACACCCTTTACCCCCCAAAATTGTCAGTCCACTCCCTTTCTATGCCTCTGATTCTATTCTATTCACCAGTTTACTCTGTTCATCAGATTTTTTATTCACTTGATTTTTAGGTTCACTTGTTGATAGATATGTATTTGTTGTTCATAATTTTTATCTTTACTTTTTCTTCATCCTCTTCTCCAAGGATATCTTTCAGCATTTCATATAATACTGGCTGGGTGGTGATGAACTCCTTTAGCTTTCTTTTTGTCTGTGAAGCTCTTTATCTGACCTTCAATTCTGAATGATAGCCTTGCTGGGTAAAGTAATTTTGGTTGTAGGTTCTTGTTGTTCATCACTTTGAATATTTCTTGCCACTCCCTTCTGGCCTGCAAAGTTTCTGTTGAGAAATCAGCTGATAATCATATGGATTCCCCCTTGTAGGTAACTAACTGCTTTTCTTTTGCAGCTTTTAAGATTCTCTCCTTGTCTTTTGCTCTTGGCATTTTAATTATGATGTGTCTTGATGTGGTCCTTCTTAGGTTCCCTTTTTTTGGAGTTCTCTGCGCTTCCTGGACTTGGAAGTCTATTTCTTTCACCAGGTGGGGGAAGTTTTCTGTCATTATTTCTTCAAATAAGTTTTCAATATCTTGCTCTTTCTCTTCTTCTGGCACCCCTATAATTCTGATGTTGGTACGCTTGAAGTTGTCCCAGAGACTCCTTACACTATCTTCATACTTTTTGATTTTTTTTTCTTTTGGCTTTTCCGGCTGGGTGGGTTTTGCTTCCTCATATTTCATATCTTTGACTTGATTCTTGCGATTCTCTCATCTGCTGTTGTATCTCTGTATATTATTCTTTATTTCAGTCAGTGTATGCTTAATTTCTAGATGGTTCTTTTTCATATCCTCGAGGGTCTCACTACATTTATCAGCAGTCTCTAGAAACTTCTTGAAAAACCTGATAACTGTGGTTTTGAACTCTATATCCAGTCATTTGCGTTCCTCCATTTCTGTCTTTTGTGACCTGTTTCTTAGTCTCCGCATTTTGGCTTTCTGTGCTAGGTGTCCTATATAGGGCCCAGTGATTCAGCCTCCCCAATCACCTGGGGTGGACACTCTTGTTGTACACCTTTGAAGGCTGGGTGCACAGTCTTGTTGTAGTTATCACTGGGAGGTATCACTGGGGGGAAATGACCTGCAGCTCATTGTTTGGAGTTTGGATCTATTGGAGTTCTGTCCCAGCTGCAGACCCTTAGGTTATGCTGCAGGCAGGCAGGCAGGCACACAGCTTGGGCGGGGTTGTAGGTGGGGTAGGGTGGGGTCTCAGAATCACCGGGGGTGGAGCGACTCACAATGGCTTCTCCTCTGTTGATGCTGCAGTTTCTACCAGGTTTGGCGTCTCCAAGCCCTGGAGTCTGTGCACAATTCTCAGTCCCCGAATCTCTGCGTCAGTGATCATTGCGAACAGCACTGCTAGAACGCCACTGGTCTTCTACCACCCCGCTGCCCTACAGACCAAGTTGTATTCAATGCAACCCGGGAGTTTATAATCTCCTTCCAAGCCGCGGACCCGAGCGCCGCTGCTGCGCCGCTACTCCGTTTCGCAAGTCCGCACCTTTCAGTTTGGGTGCCAGGAGCTTCTATTCAGTCTCAAAGCACTCCTTTTCTTGCCTTCTAGTTGTAAAGCTTCCCCTCCCTTGGTTCTGGAGGATGGCCGTTTATTTGTATAGTTGTATTTCTATAATGTAGGTGTGGAGGCTGCGCATTTAGGTATACACCTCATGCCGCCATCTTGGTTCTCTCCAGATACAACTTTCTAATACAAAAGTCTCAGGCAACGGAGCTGTCTCAGAGTTCATTTACAAAGCAGTAGAACAAAAGAAAGGAATGAGCTACATGATCAATGCAAGGTCTTTTGTTCCAAGGGAAATGCCCCCTGTGACACCAGGAGTTAGGGAGGCGGATGCCAATCCTCAATCCAGGTGCCACTCCAGATTTGTGGGCTCCATGGCTGCCTCAGAGCTCCTGGCCTTGAAACACCCTGTGGAGCTTCTGCTGGATGAGACAATGCAGGGCCCACAGGGCAGCCTCTGAGAAGCTGGCAGCCTGAAGGACTTCCACAGTCAACACCTCACCCCAGTCATGTCTAGCTAATTAGCAAATAGCATGACCTATACCCATTTCTGAACCGTCTTAAACTTTGTCACTCTGGTAGCTGCAGAGCAACCACAGTACTTGAAATGAAAGAGTGGTTTATTTTATTTTATTTTTTCTATTGATTTAGAGAAAGCAGGAGGGAAAGAGAGAGAAACATCAGTATAGATCGGTTGCCTCCCATATGGATCCCGGCCGGGGATCGATACCTGGGAATGTGCCCTGACTAGGAATCAAACCTGTGATCTTTAAGTGTACATGATACTCGCCAGCCAACTAAGGCACGCTGGTCAGGGCTGAGAGTGTTTTTAGGCTGGTGTCGTAAGAGATCTTAAAAGTAAGTATGAAAAGATTTTGTCCGTTAAAACAAGTATAAAATGAAGTTATTACTCTACTGTGAACAACTTATAAGTAAATACTTTGTGAACCTGGCAGGACAAGGAAAAAAGATCCCCAAGTTCCACACTGCAAATAATTCAACAGTTTCTCGAGCCAGTGGTAAACCTATTTCACATAATAAAACTGGAAAAAAAGCAAACTTCAACCCATATAAAATCCACAGCCCCAAAAGATCAATTATATCTAATTTGTTTTGTTCACGTCACCAAAGAAAATCAAGAAGGGGAGATAGAAAATGTATGTTTATAGTGGAAGAGAACTTTAAACAGAAAAATCTACCTTATCAAGAAAAAACTAACTTCAAAGCCTAAAGAAGCCACTGTATGCTTATTTTCAAATGGGAACAAAGATTTGGAATTTATAAAATCATATGTAAATTCCTCCTGCTTATAATTTTATCATAATTATTTCAATAAAAATTTAGGCCAAGAAAAAAATTCATACTTTACACAGCCATTTTTCTCATTGTATTCTTTCTTCTCAGCCAATCTGAGTGGTTTCTCATTTGACTTCTGAGGTAAAGCACTAGAAATAAAAAAAAACATTTATTAAAATTTATAAACCCAATTCTGAAGATATCTTTATTTCCTGGGAGAAAATTTTAAAAGTACTACTGAGGAACAAGTTGATCTATGTAGGTAAATTGACATGGAAACTGGAGCTGAGCCCCTCAAGTATAAATACCATTGGACAGTTCTGGTGCCTGCCAAAAGGGGGTAAGCCCACCACAGCCCCTCTCCTACTGATCACCACTCAAAACTCTGGATAAAGTACAAAACTATAGGGGTGAGACGTCAAAACGTGGGAAACAACCACAATCATGGAGAGTTTCCTAGATTTTTACCTTCCACTATAGCTTGGTGTTAAACTGAGGATGACCTGGGACGGTGTAGATATAGATATAAAAATCTCAAGAGAAATCTCAAGCCAAAGAATGAGGAACAGGAGCCTTGAGGAAGAAGCTGGGAATCCCAACTGACTTTCCCTCTTTCTCTCTCCTTGGCCTGCCCAAGACCAGCGCTGATCCATCGAGCTACATGATGCAATGGCAACAGCAGTGTGGTCACAGGAATCCCGAGAGAAAGCCTCCCACTCCCTCTCGAGCAGCGGTTCTCAACCGATGGGTCACGACCCCTTTGGGGTTGAACGACCCTTTCACAGGGGTCGCCTAAATACATCCTGCATATCAGATATTTATATTACAATTCTTAACAGTATCAAAATTACAGTTATGAAGTAGCAACGAAAATAATTTTATGGTTGGGGTCACCACACATGAGGAACTGTATTAAAGGGCCACTGCATTAGGAAGATTGAGAACCACTGCTCTAGAGGACCTGGGAAACAGGTCTACAGACTGCGTGGGGACAGGCTCCATTATTTTCTCTTATTTCTATCGCTGTTTTGCTCCACAAGCGGTTCCAATTACACAGAACCACCTGGCAGTTTCTCCAAGAGAAATCATCTACCTGGTCAGAGGAACAGGGAGAGGGAACAACAAGGAAAAAATCCTGGGGAAAAAAAGAAAGCCAGAGGGGAGAGGGTATCCCCTATTATTGCTAATGACCCAAAACACATCCCAAGCTCACTCCAAGTTGAGCATATTCAGAACAGACCCAAAGCAGCAAACCAAAGACTTGGAGATTGAGCCAACATTGCAATCACCATCCACAGAAAGAAAGACAGAATTGAGGTCTGAACCTAAGGGAGTGGTTGACTTCCCGCTAAAACAACTGAACAAAAACAACAGCAAAATTAATATTCTACAGAGGATTTTAACAGAAATCAGAGCCTCACAACATAATATTCAAAATTCCAGAATATAATAAAAAATTACTCAACATGCAAAGAACCAGGAAAATCAGATCAATCGTCTTGGGAAAAGATAAACAGCAGGTGCCAACCTCTAAATGCTCAGAAGAGGGAATTATGAAGCAGTGATTATACCCATGCTCCATAAGAAAAGGTGAGCACTCTTGAATGGGACAATAAAAGTTCTCAGTTAACAAATACAAACTATAAAAAAAAGGGAAAATTTTAGAACTAAAAGAAAAAAATAAATGAAAATGTCATGGATAGACTCAGTAGCAGAATGAAGATGACAAAAAAAGTCATTTAAGAATTATTAATCAGAAGAATTATTAAGCAACCAAAAATTTTTAGAAAAAATGAACAGAGCCTCAGAGATCTTTTGGACAGTATCAAAATTTGTCTCATCAGTCTCCAAAGGAGAGGAGAAAGAGATGGATGCAGAAAAAAATATTTATAGAACAGCTGCTGAATACTCCCTAAATTTGATAAAAGATACAAACCTACAAATAAAGAACACCAAGCACAAAAAACATGACAGAAAAAACACCAAGGCATATAATAATTAAATTGCTTAAACCAGCTGTGTGGCTCAGTGGTTGAGCGTCAACCTAGGAACCAGGAGGTCATGATTTGATTCCTGGTCAGGACACATGCCCAGGTTGCAGGCTGGATCCTAGTGTGGGGCCTGTAGGAGGTATCTCTCATCATTGATGTTTCTATTCTCTCTCCTCCTTTCCTTTCTGAAATAAATTAAAACACACACACACACACACACACACACACAGAGGCCAGGCGCACGAAATCTGTGCACTTGGGTAGCCCTTCAGATTGGCCTGTGCCCTCTCACAGTCCAGGACCCCTCAGGGGATGTTCGACTGATGACAGTGAGTGGGCCTAAGCCAACAGTTGGACATCCTTAGTGCTGCCACTGAGGCGGGAAAGGCTCCCACCACTGCCACTGCACTTGCCAGCCATGAGCCTGGCTTCTGGCTGAGTGGTTTCCCCCGTGAGAGTGCACTGACCACCAGGAGGCAGCTCCTGCATTGAGTGTCTACCCCATGGTGGTCAGTGTGCATCATAGCAACTGGTCATTCCACCATTCAATTTGCGTATTAGCCTTTTATTATATAGGATATGTATATATATTTTTTAAATTCCTCAAACCAGTAATAAGGAGAAAATCTTAAAAGTAGTCAGAGGGAAAGGATCATAATATATTTTGCATTGGGAACAATATGAGGAAGCAGAATGTGGGAGCCCTGACTGGTTTGGTTCAGTGGATAGAGCATCAGCCTGTGGAATGAAAGGTCCCAGGTTCGATTCCTGTCAAGGGCATGTACCTTGGTTGCGGGCACATCCCCAGTAGGGGCAAGCTGATTGATGTTTCTCTCTCATCAATGTTTCTAATTCTCTATCCCTCTCCCTTCCTCTCTGTGAAAAATCAATAAAATATTTTTTTTAAAAAAATAGGGGGAAAAGAATTGTCAACCTAGAATTCTATACCTAGCAAATATATTTATTTAAAAAAGCTAAAATAATTTTCCTGGCATACAAAAGATAAAAAATTTCATCACCAGCAGACCCACAATTTAATAATAGTAAAGAAAGTCCTTCAGGTAGAAAGAAAATGATACAAGATAAAAATATGGATCTCCACAAAAAGTGAAAAGCATTAATGGTAACTACTTAGGTAAATATTTAAGATTATTTTCTTATTATTTTTTAAATCTCTCTGAAAGATACTTTCATTACAAATGACTATAGAGTCTAGCATTTATAACAAATGTATAAAGTGTATAACAACACTAGCATAAAGTCCAGGCAGACAGAAATGGAAGCACACTATTTTAAGGTCTTACATTATCCATGAAGTGGTATATTACATCCTTTCTATGACTTTATCATTATCACTAACATATGTTAGTGAGGATAGGGTTATAGTCAGAAGTCTTTGATACTCATCTTCAAGAAGATAACACGCCACCCTTTGCTTTCCACCAACCAGTATTGCCATCTGGCCCACATTTGCCCATCCTTTACATCAAGGAAACTTCACTGAATCTGCCTTATGAATAACTTTGCCTGACAAGTAACAGGAGACTCTAGATCCACTACCAGTTTTTGGTCAACTGTGCTGCTAACCAATTATCATAATATTTTTCTTTTAAATTAATATGTTTAACCAAAATTTCCAAGGCCAGTCTTTTTTTGAAAATGAATACTTTCTTATCATCAATCTCATACACTACATAAGACAATATTATACTTAAGTCTCTAGTTAATTACACTAAATTTTCAAATCGTACCTGTCTGCTGGTATATCTGGATCAGCATATATGGTTATGCCTCTTTTTGTTGGCCAATACACTGAAGATTCAACACACTGTTAAAAAAAAAACACACACACATTATTTTCAGAAAGAGTATATATGCTAGCAAAATATATATTCTTGATGAATCACAATTCCATGAGGTCCTGGCCAGTGTCGCTCAGTCAATGGGCATCATCCCATGCACTGAAAATTCTGTGGAAATAATTCTCATAAACAACCATACTAGATAATTTTCAGGCAACACAAATCTAGAGAGACAAAAACTGGTTACGCCATTGCTATAACCACTATAATGAAGTATCCACATAGCAGGAGCTGGCATTTCAGTATTTAAAATGTCCTGTAATAACTTTCGCCTATACTGCCAAAGGGACTAGGACAGATTGGTCTTGAATTTAACTCATATTATGCCATAATCCCAGATTTTCACACCGTTGTTAAAATGAGGATAGCCCAGCTAGTGTTGCTCAGTGGTTGAGCATCAACTTTTAAACCAGGAAGTCACAGATTGATTCCCAGTCAGGGCACATGCCCAGGTTGCAGGCTTGATCCCCAGTGTGGGGTGTGCAGGAGGGTGATCAATGAGTTTCTCTCAACACTGATGTTTCTATCTCTCTTTATCCCTCTCCCTTCTTCGATGAAATAAACATTTTTTTTTTATGAGGATAAATACCCATTTTGTAGAGAGGCCACTAGGCCAAGAACAAAGTGAAAGCTAGCTGGAGTTTTTGTTCTTTTGAAATAGAGCAAATATGCAAACTATATTTCTTCATGAATGAAATTATCATAGTCAAAGATTTTTTAACAGAAAACATTTGGTTCCTAGATTTTAAAGAATATTCTAAAATTAACATTATATGAAATTTTTATTTAATGAACATTTAAAAACACAACCTTATTTACATCTTTTAAAAAGGTGCACTGTTGTTTCTTTTCAGATATATTTTTAGGTGAACCAGGCAAGGAATCCACTTTACATTTTATAGTTTTATCTGAAAAATAAAAATAGTGATAAAAGGTGTTAATAGAAAATATGACAAAAAGGATATTTTAAAGGTATAATAAAATCTTAATGCATAAAATTATTATGGAATAGGGTTTTATATTAAATTTTACTTGAGGGAATTAAATTTTTTTATTTAAATTCTTTATTGTTTAAAGTTTAAACAATTTATTGTTTATTGTTTAAATATGTCTCCTTTTTCTCCCATTGACCTCTCCCCAGCCACTTCCACCCCCAGCACATGCCCTCACCCTCCTACTGTCTGTGTCCATTGATTACGCTTACATCATGCATACAAGTCCTTTGGTTGATCTCTTGAGAAAATCAAATTTAAAAAACTTGTTTCACCCTTCTTGTTAGAAAATGCTTTAAAAACTCCTTTACACTGGCTTGCTAAGAACTTCACATAATTTACTGTTGTAACTTGGCATACTCTACTCTCCAAAGAGGGCCAGACGTGTCTCCCCACACACATGCTCTTCTTAAAATGTGATTTCGACACTTCTTCCCAGTGAGAGATGGGCTCTGTATTCCTCTCCTGTGAGCCTGGGTGGGCTTGTAAACAACACGGAAGTGGCGTTATGTGACTTCTAAAGCTACGTCACAAAAATGTCATGTACTGCGACTTGCTCTCCTGGATGCTTACTTCTGAAACTCAGCCATCATAGTTGTGAGGAAAATCCAAGCAACCACATGAAAAGGCCACTATAGGTATTTCCTTTGACAGCCCAAGTTGAAGTCCCAGGTAAAAGCCAACAGCAACTGCCATAGTACTGAATAAATCTTCAAATGAATCAAACCTTTTAATTACCACCAGCCTTCGAGTCTTCCCAGCTGAGGTCCCACACACCGTGAAACACAGTTAAAGCTTTCCTACTGTGCCCACACTGAATTCCTGACCACAGAATCCATGAGTTTTATCAAATGGTTGTTTCACATCACTAAATATTATGTTTGATATATAGCAACAACTGGAACACCAATTATAACTCAGTTCAGCATTGGTTTGGGGTCATAATTGTGCATTTCACTTCTTAATAGCATAACGGACAGAAAACATATTAGAAAACAAGCTGAATTTGAATAACCAGGAAGTGGCAAATTTCTGATGATTCTTTCAAATATATTTATCCTCCAGGACTAAACCTAACTTTTGACAAGTGACAAAATTTGTTTAGTGAATAATATGGATAATTAAGCTGGATAAAAATTAAGATGTGACTTCAAAGAAAAGAAAAATAAAAGAAATTCAACCCAGCAATCTGGAAAAGTGTTTACTCTAAGTAGCAATAAGAGAAACACAAATTAAATGACAAGGTATATCCCTGGCCAGTTTGGCTCAGTGGATAGTGTCAGCTCACAGACTGAAAGGTCCCAGGTTGGATTCTGGTCAAAGGCACGAACCTGGGTTGCAGGCTCGAACCCCAGCCCCTGTGAGGGTGCATTCAGGAGGCAACCAATCGATGTGTCTCTCTCACATTGTTGTTTCTCTTTATCTCTCCTCATCCCTTCCACTCTATCTAAAAGTCAATGGAAAAATATTCTCAGGTGAGGATTAAAAGAAAGAAGACAAGGTACACCTTTCATCTACTGAGTAACACAGATCACTGAAATCACAAATTACTTCAACGCCATCATAAATATAAACAAAACAAAACAGCACCTCACAAAGATCTGCAAGGAGGTGGAGCGTCACACCTGAGGAAATGGAGATAAAACAGCAGTCTGAAAAGAATTCCTATATAAACTTATTGAAAATATCGAAGAGATAAAAGAAGAAATAGTATACATGAAACAAAATAAATGGATATGAAAGACAGGCACACATTAAAAAAAAAACAGTAAAATTCTAAGCAGTAAAAAATAGTCATAAAATTGAAAACTCAAAAGATGAAATACTGAACTAGAAGCAGAGAGAAAAAATAGAAATTTAAAGAATTAAATTAACATCAGAAATCAGTTCAGAGAAATTAAAAATTCAAAAAAGAAGTTAAAAAAGGATAATAAAAAAAAAAGCACACCAATTTATGGCTAATAGACTCAGGAACAGAGGTAGGGGGAAAATCTTTGAAAACATTAAATTGAATACTTTTCACAAATTCAGGTTAACATGAATTCTGTAATTGAAAAATTCCAAGTGTTAATAAATGAATATTGAGACATCCACTCTTAAATATATTTTAAATAAACTACAGAATATCAAGATAAAGAGAAAATCTAAAAAGTCAATCAACAGGACATACTAAGAAGTTACAAAAGAGTCAGAGATCAGAAGAAAATTAAGAATTTGTTTTGTTTTTTTTTAATCCTCACCTGAGGATGTTTTTCATTGATTTTAGAGAAAAGAGGAAGGGGGAGAGAGAAACATCGAGTTCCTCTCATATGCTCCCTGACTAGGGATCAAACCCACAATCTAGGCTATGTGACCTGAGGGAGATTCGAAGTAATAGTTAATAGTATAAACTATTAAAATATGTACTTGAGGAAAATGTAAAATAAACCAGTAGTTCAATAATAATATTAATAATACTAATAACCAACAGTTACCTAGTGTGTTATTATGTATCAACATATTCTGTATGGTCATTGCAGCATTATTCACAATAGCCAAGATCTTGGAAGCAGCCCAAGTGCCCATCAGTAGGTGAGTAGATAAAAAAGCTGTGGTACATTTATACAATGGAATACATACAAAAGGAAATCTTACCTTTTGCAACAGCATACATATTTAACCACAATAAATGTACATGGCTTTTTACAAAATCATAGGTAGCACTTACAATAGGAGAAATGGAAACTAATCTAAGATACTATTTTTTATTTGCCGAATGAAAAAAACCCCAAGAATACCTTCCACTCTATCTAAAAATCAATGGAAATCCCTCTGCTGGTGAGGCTGTGGGCAAAAACAGGCACAATCTCCCTACAGTCCCAGTGGGACTCCAGATAATATGGTACCTATGCACAGCACCTGGCAATCTATCTATCTATATCTATCTATATCTATATATATATCTATCTATATCTATCTATATATCTATATATCTATCTATATATCTATATCTATATCTATCTATATCTATATCTATATATGTATACACACACACACACACACACACACACACACACACACACACACACACAGAGGCCTGAGCAACCATTAAGACCAAACAACCGGATGACCGGCCAGTAGCTATGATGCATAATGATCCAGCCCTTGCTGCTGGGACCCTGACCGCCCCGAATCTGGTCCACCTGCACCCCAGACCCAGACAGGAGGAAGGAGGGACCCCAATTCCTCACAGAATTGGCTGTGGGTTAGCTTACTGCTCGGTCCAACCTCCCACAGTCCCTCCCCCCAACCAGCTGGCCTCCTCCCATTGCCCTTGATTGGGGGGGGGGGCAGCCAGCCAACCTCCCACGGTCTCTCCCCCTAGCAGGAAGGCCCCCCAGATCAGCCCCGATCGCCGGCCAGGCGAAGGGACCCCATTCATGAAATGCATGCACCTGGCCTCTAGTGTTCTAATAAAATCATCCTTTAACATTAAGTCCTTTTTTTAGAAATCTATATAGGAGATGAATCACCACAAATATAAAATAACGTACACTGGGGGAAAACTGTATGCTCACGTGGAAAAACAAAACTTTGACTAATTCTTTTGTTTTTTTATTGCACTTATTCATGGTTAACAAAGTTATACAGGTTTCAGGTGCACAATTCCACAACATATCCTCTGTGCACTGTGTGTTCACCAGCCAAGTTAAGTCTCCTTCCAACCCATTTATTCCCTTTACCCTCCCTCCACCTCCCCACCTCCCCACCTCTCCATCCACTCCCGCAGCAATCACCACCCTGTTGTCCGTGTCCATGAGTTTTTCCTTTTTGTTTTGCTCCATCCCTCCACCTCCACCACCTAGCCCCGTACCTCACCCTGAAGCAGTTAGTCTGCTCTCTACGAATTTGTCTCAATTTTGCTTGTTAGTTCATTTTGTTCATTAGATTCCACATATGAGTGAAATCATGTGGTACTTGCCATCTTTCTCTGACTGGCTTATTTCACTTAGCATAATGTTCTCCAGGTCCATCCATGCTGTCACAAAGGATAACATTTTCTTCCTTTTTTATGGCAGAGTAGTATTCCATTGTGTAAATGTACCACAAGCTCTTTTATCCACTCACCTACTGATCGACACTTGAGCTGCTTCCATACCTTGGTTATTGTAAATAACACTGCAATGAACATAGGAGTACAAATATTCTCTCAAATTAGTGTTTTGGGTTTCTTTTGGATAAATTCCCAGAAGTGGAATAACTAAGTCGTAAGGCAGTCCCATTTTTAATTTAAAAATTTTTTTTTATTGATTTCAGAGAGGAAGGGAGAGGGGGATAGAAACATCAACGATGAGAATCATCAATCAGCTGCCTCCTGCATGTACCCCAACTGGGATCAAGCCCACAACCTGGGCATGTGCCCTGATTGGGAATTGAACTGTGACCTTCTGGTTCATAGGTTGACACTCAACCTCTGAACCACACTGGCCAGAGAAGAGACACAGAGAGAAACACGGATGTGAGACAGTGTTGCAACCAATTGCCTCCGAGCTTGTAACCCAGTACATGCCCTTGACCAAAGCTGAAACTGGAGCCCTCCAGTCCTCGAGCCAATGCTCTATCCACGGAGCCAAACCGGCTGGAGCACTTCACGATATTCTGATGAATAAATATTTGTGGATTAAGGGAATGAAAGCTCATCTGTCATAGATGTCAAGACCATATTTAAAATTAATAAACCTAAAAAGAATAAACTAATCAGAATTATTTTAAAATTTGGAGATAACTGCCAAAATAAATGGCTAAGAAAACAGCCTGAGGTGAGAAGAAGCTGGACAAGAGAAAACTGCTTTTTATTATAGCCTTTCTGTATTATTTGATTTAGCCAAGTATTAAAAAAATGTATTAAACTTTGATTGAAAAGTAATATAAGGCAACTTTAAAGAGAAATACCAAAAATTAATCACAAGGATTATAAGGAAAAATAAACCTTGCTTAGATAAATAACATTTAATACTTTTGTGTTTTTATTTATTTTAATATCTTTATTGATTTCAGAGAGGCAGGGAGAGGGAGAGGGAGACAGAGATAGAAACATCAATGATGAGAGAGAATCATTGATCTGGCTGCCTTCTGCACATCCCACAACAGGGGATCGAGCCCACAACCTGGGCATGTGCCCTGATCAGGAATCGAACCGTGACCTTCTGGTTCATAAGTCGACACTCAACCACTGAGCCATGCCGGCTGGGCTAATAATTTTGTTTTTACACGACAATCCAATAAAATCTCACATTTTGTTTACCATCAACTTTTTCCTTTTCAAAGACATGCATAGTTGATTCCAACACTGATGTAATACAGAACAACAGGAAACGATGACTGTCCAGCAATCTGGGGCGACTTAAAATAATAATGGAAAGCTGTGCAATGATTAAACACGATGTAAATGTCTTGTATTTTTCCTGTGCCAAGGAAAATGAAAGAAACACAAATGGAAAGAATACGACCCCACTAAAGGCTCCTTTTAGCGGGAATTCTCATTCAGGATCCCTACAGGAGGCAGATCAGTAACTGGGGCAGGGCCACAGGTGCTATGCCTTGTGAACTCTGTTCGTGAATGACCCACCTAACCAAGTCAATGCGACAGAAATACTGCCTCCCCACGTCGCAGAGGCAGTGGGACTGACATCCCAACAGTCTCATGTCAGAGCCCATATCTTTAAACCCATGTTATACTGGACACATTTGACCTAAAAAGAAGTTCAGCCATATATTAAGTGAAAAACTCTACACAGATATATATATATATGGTAAGATCCCTTTAGTGGAAAATAAAAATTGTATTCACACCCTCACAGTTGGAAAACTTTGGAAAAAAAGACTCTAAAATTTTAATAAGTGGGTATAAAAATGACAGGTGTTTGAAATTTTGATTATCTGCATTTTTCTATGATGAACATTACCAAACTAATTAAAAATAATTTTAAGTATAAGGAATATTTTAGTTGGCTAAAGCTTTAACTTAGTTGAGTAGTTAATGGATACATAAGAAATATTATATCCACAGGTATGTATACGCCCAATGTAGCAGCAAAATTGTGCAGGAATTACCACAGGGGTGAGCCAAGCATCAAAGATGCTGGCAGATTTCACTCATGTCCAACGATTTCCATTAAGTTAGTATCTTGAAGATATGAAATTAAAGACTGGGTATTTCAGTCCTTATAAAGGTCTCTTTCTTATTGTTATGTATCCTATTATTTAAAATAAAAATCAATCACATATACATATGTATACTCTGCAGACAAATAATAATCACTGATCTAAATCTGGGCTGGAATAAATCCGTCCTACATGAACAAGTGCCTGTTATGTTCCTTACATTATACTCAAATCCTGTAAGTATGGAATGAGCACCAACTTAATTTGCAAGGCAAATTATCTTTGTCAGCAAGACATCACAAAGTGGTTCCATTAAATTAAGAAAAGAGAGAATCACCATAGCCCTTCTAAACAACTCTCATCTTCAGACCATTGAGGGTTGTTTTATGCTGCCTCTGAAATGAAGCCATCAGTAAAACTTACCCAGGACAGTAGCTGCTGGCCCTGGACCACTCACAACACACCTGGGCCACGAATGCTGGGGAGACTGCGCCAGAAGAGTTAAACCATGTGACTCTGACAGAAAGAATGTATTTCAGGGTTAAAGCATGAAATTAAACCCAAAATACAAATGTGAATTCTTTTACATACTTCTGCTCTCGATTTTACTAGTAAGGTTATAGGTGACACTGCTCCTCAGCAGGGAACTATGTGAAGGACTAAAGAAAAATGAATGTAGAAACAGGAGAAGTGTTTCCATTGTCCATGACTGACTTTTCTCATATGCTCATGCTATTAACTAGTTCTTTTAAAAAGTATCTAAACTGTCAACAAACAAAACCTTGTTTTGGTAGTATCTCTGAATTATGAACACATGGACAGACTCCTGAAAATATAATTCCACATTAATAAAAAATTGAGAATAGTTTTTTCCTGTTCTCATAAAAACAAACTGTAGCAGCTTTAGGACCTCAAAACTTGTAACACACTCTCTAGATATACAATTAAAATATTAAATTGAGAGTTCAGGTCACTGTCTCGTACAGGGAAACATCCATACAGCAACTTATATCTAAACACTAAGATTCAGCCCTAACCGGTTTGGCTCAGTGGATAGAGCATCAGCCTGCGGACTCAAGAGCCCCAGGTTTCATTCCGGTCAAGGGCATGTACCTTGGTTGTGGGCACATCCCCAGTAGGGGGTGTGCAAGAGGCAGCTTATCAATGTTTCTCTCTCATCGATGTTTCTAACTCTCTATCCCTTTTCCTTCCTCTATGTAAAAAATCAGTAAAATATATTTTAAAAAACAAACAAAAAAACACACACTAAGATTCAGGTGGGGGGAGGGGAGAGCTGGAAGAGGTCAATGTGGGGGTGAAAGGCAGACATATGTAGTACTTTCAACAATAAAGATTTAAAAAACAAAACACTAAAATCCCTATAAATAAGACAGTTTAAGGAAACACATTGGTGAGGAGCTACTCACTTTCAATTCCTTGAGATTCTTTTCCTTGCAAAAACATTGGCCAAAGACTAAGTGCTGGATTGAGTTTATTGGGAAAGGATGCTGACTTTATACTCAATCTTGGTTTTTCTAAAGAATCAAGGTTTTTATTCTCCGTGGGTGATACATAACAAGCGAAGTTCTTTGCAACCAGATCATCATTAACACAAACCTGTACAATTTTAAACATTTCATGAATTGTAAAACAAATATAGTCAAATGACTGTTCAGAAAATATTCCAAACCTAATCACAATTTTAATCCTCAGAAAAATTATTTTATAGAACATAATTTGATAGAACTTGATCTCTCGATTGCTGCACTGGTAATGATGAACCAGATTATTTCTGACCATTCTTCCTGATGAGAAAAAAAATAAGAATCTGTATGAAATTTTTTAAAAATCTTCTTAAAAGCACTGAAGAGCTAATATAACTTTGCCATGCAAAGATCTGGGGTGTGTGTATGGTGCGGGGGGTGGGGGACAAAATACAAATCATAAAAGGAAAAACTGATAAATCAGACCTTATCAAAATTTAAAATTTCTGCTCTTAAAAACATACTGTGAAGAACAACCCAAAGACAGAAAGTATTTCTAGCCCTGGCCGGCGGGGCTCAGTTGACTGGATGTCTGGTGCACCAGAAGGTTCAATTCCTGGTCAGGGCACGTGCCTGGGTTGTAGGCTTGATCCCCAGTAAGGGCTGTGCAGGACGCAGCCATTCAATGTCTTCCTCCCACATCAATGTTTCTCTCTCCCTCTCCCTCCATCTCTCTCTAAAAAAATCAATAAAATTTAAAAATATATATTTCTAAATAACATATCTGGATGGATATGTATCTAAAACATAAAGAAATCTCAAAACTCAATAAAAAGAAAGCAAACAAAATATAAAGAATGGGTGGAAGATAGTAATCAAAGCAGCAGGGGGAAGCACACCGTGAAGTGTATAACTGACCGCTGTGCTGTGCATCTGAACTACTGCAATACTGAATGTAAACTGTAAAAAAATGTATTTAACAGTGTGGCACTGTCATAAACATAGATCAATGAAATAAGAGAGCCCAGAAATAAGCCCACACATATACAGTCAATTTATGACAAAGAGGCCAAGAATATACAACAGAGAAAGGACAGTCTTTTCAGTAAATGGTAATGGGGAAACTGGACCACTACCTTACACCATACACAAAATTAACTCAAAAATGGATTAAGGACTTGATTATAAGACCTCAAATTATTAAAATTCCTAGAAAAAAAAAAAACCCTAGGTGGTAAGCTCTGTGACATCAATCTTGATGATGACTTTTTAATTTGATGCCTGTTGGTATCAAAGAAAACAAAAGCAAAAATAAACAAGTGGCACTACAATCAAACTAAGAAGCTTCTGCACAACAAAGGAAACCATCAACAAAATGAAAAGGCAACCTGATAAGAAAAACAATAAGAATCTGTATGAAATAGAACAAAAAAATATTCTTAAAAGCACTAATGAGCTAACATAACTTTGCAACCAGGCCAGCAGGGAGGAGCAGTGAGGAGCGACCAGGCCAGCAGAGGGGGGCAGTGAGGGGCAACCAGGCTGGCAGGGAGGCAGTTGGAGGCAACCAAACCAGTGGGGGAGAGGGGGCAGTTGGGACAACCAAGCCAACAGGGGGGCAATTAGGGTGACTAGGCTGGCAGGGGGGCCAGTGAAGGGCGACCAGGCCAGCAGGGGGG
>PVJC01022770.1:0-26911 GCA_004026665.1 Murina feae
GGGGGACATTCCGCTTTGAGAGACCCGATGGCTCCCACTTTGATGTCCGGATCCCTCCGTTCTCCCTGGAAAGCAATAAAGATGAGAAGACACCACCCTCAGGCCTTCACTGGTAGGCCAGCCGAGGCCCTGAATGGGCAGGCTCAGTCCTTGAACAGCTCTCATCCCACAATTGCTGCAGAACTCTCTCCATCGTGGGCCGCAGTGGGTCTCTTAATCGTTTGCGCCATTTGAATGTGGGGGTTTTCTTTGGTGGGTGGGCTGTAACTTTTCTCCCAAAGACCCATGTAGGACTCCTCCTGTAAGCCCCCGCCTTACACTGTGTTCCAGTAGCCCTTTCCACAAGGAACTCTGTCCAGCTGCCACAGGCTTGAAGGAGTTTTCTAGTCGGTCACCCAAGTTTTTTGGAATGTGAGGTTTGGTCAATAAACCAGTGCGCGCTTGGCCATCCTCGCCATTTCTGCCCCCAAGGCCTCTGGCTCCCTTTCTGACCCAGTGACGGCCCTTCATCGCTTTCCTTTCTACTAGGGTATGTGTTTCCCTCTTGAGGCTTGGGGTTGACTAGACATCTCCCCGGATCACGATGCCTTTCAGTCAGTGGGGTGGGGGCTGGGCTGGACTACTTCTCTTCTTAACCTTCTGCCAAGTGCAGAGTAGGAGGCCAATGTCAGGGTCAGGGGAGGGCCTGGCTCGTAGTGCTGGCCATCCATTGGCATCTCTGGCCTCTTCGGGCCTGGGAGAGAAATGAGGCAAGCCAACCAGGTTTCCTGGAGCAGTGGGCCTGCCAGCCTCGAGCACAAATTTATCAAACTTCCAGACTACAAATGCAGAAATTCAGCCGAGGAGCTTTAGGTACGGGTGGTGACTAAGCCAAGCTACTTTCGGAGCTTTTCACAGATCTCCAAGAGTCAGAGATGAAACATGCTGCATTTTGCCGATACTTAGGGTTCTTGCTTCCGCACTACCATAGTGATTGCTAAAGCAGTCGTTTTATTCTTGAATTTATATTAAATCTCAGTTCTGGCCCTTTTTAGTGTTGTCCTTAATCCTCCACCAGCGGGAGTCCATGTTGCAGGACAACTGATTGCAATTGAACTTCAGGGGGAGAACAGGAGGTCAAGTGGTGAACACATACAAAAGAACGACATCCATAGCAGCAAGCTCACCAGGCTATACTCACTGTAAGCATGGCTCTGTACCACTGCAGTGTAACAATTTTATTAGAAATTAGTGTTTGTTTCCACCACCTATGCAGATTGACAAAGAATTGTAGTTGTATGATACAGAAGTTCCCTCATGCCAGGACCTGTGCCATCCACTAGGCAGACCCTGGTCAGATACAAACTGAATAAAACCCAATATTCCTTCATGTCCTTAACAACAGGCTTCCAGTTTTCGGAGAAACTTATGAAGTTTGACCTTCGTCCACACTTTTTGTTTCCATTTTCCCTGGGCTGCTCAGAGTTGAAAAATTCATACAGTCAATAGTGTTTTCAGAATGGGGCTAGGAAATGCAAAATTCTCCAAGTCCTTACACCACACAATCTGATTTAAAAAATTAAGATTACTTCATTGAGCTCAATTTTTCTTAAGAACAAGGAAATACTTTCAATCAGGGAAAAGTGTCAAGAGTCTCAGGAAGAAAGACTAGTCACCGCTGAGCAGAGAATCTGAATGTCAAAGCAGTAAAGAGGTTACAGGAGCTGTGAAGGTCAAAGGACAATCATTAAAATACTTCAGTGGGGACCTGGACTTTGAGTATTAAAGGGCATCAGGAGGACAGTTGAGGAAGTAGGCCAGTGGCCTCAGAATTATTCTGGACTCTGTGAAAAAGGCACAAAGCCAAAGCCAGAATCTGGCCAAAGAAATGGATTTGTCTTCATCTTATTACTTCACTGAGGGCTGGAAGAACTGTTTACAGCTGATTACGAGGGTGCCTCACCTGAAAGTCTTTATACCTTGTGACAAGTGTAAAATACCTGATTAGAGTCACATTTCCCTGCCCCATCATGTCACTTCAGGTCCTTGTTGAGTGTCTATTAACCCTGGTCTGGCATTTGCCCATAGACTCTGGAATCAGCCATGAACAGCCACTTAAGGGCTTATTGTAAGGGTAGTTGAGAGCTGAACTTGATAACTTATGTCCCTTCCTGAATGAGTGGGTACTGCTAAGTGGCTATGCTGCTTTGTTATTTGTTAGGCTGGATGAACATTCCTTCCTGATGGCATTCCTTTGGAAAAGAATTCAGATAAGAGCCTCCCAAGGGCCAAGCCAAACAGAATGAAAACCAAAGCCCTGAAGAGGAACTCGCATCCTTGCCCAAGAGCTGGTGCGTGGCATCTCCATGACTGAGTTACCCAACAAGAAAGAAAGAAAGAAAAACCTTTTATAGGCTGCTCACATTATCCTGTGTTTAGAGACTCACCCTGGGAAGAACCCCTATCTCCAACCAGGACACAAAACCAATAGCATTAATGGGGGGCGGGTAGTGTATGGCCAAGCACACGCCATTTCTGCATAAGGCTGTGGAGAATGCAGGACTGTGTCCAGTGGTCCTGGGCTCCACAGCCTTCCCTGCTGTGGCTCATGCTCCTGGCTCCTAAAATGGTTTTGTCTTTATAGTAAAGACATCATTCCTTGGAGCTGATAGCAAGAGAAAAAAGAGCAATCATGTTAGCCCCTAGGAGTCAGTTATGTGACTCTAAGATGTTGGGGCAAAGTGTCCTTTCTCACGGGGCATTATTAGGACCACAAGTCCCATCTTACACATCCTTTCTCAGCACTGTCTGGGCAAGCTGTTTGGCCAGGCTGGCAGAGCCAAAACTGGTCAGTGTTTTGCTGCTTCTGTCTCCTCCCTCAGATTGATTCTGCAGGAAAAGGGGATTAGGATCAGAAAAAGACAACATAGGTCAGGAAAGAATACAACTCTCCTGAACAAAAGAACAAAGTGCTTTAAAGAAATAGATCCCAAAGGCATCGAGACGGGTCCAGGGCCCTGGCATCCTGGAGGGGTAGCAGGAATACCCAGTCCCCCCATTATTAGACCTATAGCTATTCATTTCCTAGGTTATTAAAAAAACATCTCTTCAAGCCTGTGCTTAAACATCTTAAGAGAAAAGGAGCCCCACCTTCCAAGAAATTGGGCCTCCACAGCACCAGCAGCACTTTCTCCACATAATGACCCCACTTCCCAGGGGCCTCAGCTAAGCAAAGGGCCAAGGGGATTATGCTCTTAGGTCCTGGGCACATTAATCCACTCACCCCGGGGGCAGAAGCAACTCCCTGTCAGACAGGAAGGGAGATGCTGAGCAAAGGGGCCAGGACTCAGTCATCTTGAAGTGCTCAGGGAGCAGGGCAAAGGAATGTAGCCCCTCCCTTCCTCAGGCCCTCTGACCTCGCAGGCAGGGCCTATCATGCCTCTGGGTGTTGGAGCAGAAACCCAGCCAGCAGCAGTGTGGAGTGGCCAATGGGGTAGGGTTCCACAGGAGGGGAGACAGGGTGTCCCAGGCCCTGACTCCCTGAGGGTTTTGTCAGTCGCGATGGCCTAGCTGGCGGTCATCGTAAGTGCTATAGCGTTTGACATGGATGCGACGGACACGGTCCCGTAGTTCAAAGGTCTCCTCATCTTCACTGGGGGAAGCCTGGCTATGGCTACGGCTTGTAGCTTCCAACAAGGAGTTGTCAGGGACTCGTGGAGTCTCGTAGAGTAAGACGTTGAGCGTCTCCTCATAGATTCGGGCCTCTGGAAATTCCACCTAGGGTGAGAGTGACAAGGGGACCGACTGAACAAGATTTCATCCCAAAGAGGGAGCAGCATGTCAGGGCCCCTGACCCTGTGCTGGCTCATAAGACCTCCTGAACTCTCAGGAGACAGCTGGCTTTCTATTTCATGAGGCCAAAGCAGGTCTCACCCTCGAAAGGCGGTGTGAGATGTACTCTATTCACATAAGGATGCAGAAGACTAGCACCATCTCTATGTCCTACCGAACCCTAAACGAATGGACTAGTATGTGCAGAGGTTAGGGCCTTGGCTTTGTGGTTAGCCTAGGTACAAATACAGCTCAAGTACTTAATAGCTGTGGGGCCTTGGGCTTAACCTTGCTATGCCTGAATTTCCACCTGTGTAAAGTCATGGTTAATACCTACCTCGGAGAGCTGTGAACGTTAACTGAAAGATGGACAGGGATGTATTCAAAGCTCTTGAATGCTAGACTAACTTGTGTCATCTTGGGCTTCTGTTCCCTCATCTGCCAAATGGGGAGAATGGCTCTAGCCTTGCCTCTCACAGATGTGGTATGTGAGTCAAAAAGTTCATGAAAGAGAAAGCACTCAGGAAAGTAACAGGTGCTGTTGCCACTCACACCATGTAACCCACCCTCCCCGAGACTGCTCCCTGAATCCCCACTCCACTGATATCTGCAAATGGGAGCTCCCACCCCAAAAAATGACAGGAGGAAGCAGGGCTACCTCCTTGAGCTGTCCTTCTCTGACCCTCTAACTGCTCAGCTGTAGGCATTTTAGTAGCCTGGGGGTCAGAAGGTAGTACATGAGAGTGGCTGTTTTGAGCCCTTCACATGCACATGACTCTCCAGATGAGCTGCCCTTCCACACCAGCAAGGCCTGGCTGTCTCCGAACATACACTCATGGTGGGCAGCTACTACCTGGTGAGAACACCGAGCACTCACTCTGTTAGCCATTCTCCCCATTTGGCATTAGCTGAGCTTATGATGACTGTCACCTAACAAATCCTGCACGCATGCCTGGCACTCTGTTGTTACTGCAGAGGCTAAGCTGGCTAAACAGGAACAGAGCAGGAAACCCAACTAGCAGGGGCCAGAGGAGAGACCGCAACAGTTATTTCCACTACACCGCACTGCCTCTCAAGAATGGTCTCATTTTCATAATAGCTCTGTTAAATTTGCACTGTCCGTCCCCTGTGTGCAAATGAGGAAACTGAGGCTCAAATGGTTTGGATGGCTTATCTAAAGCCAGAAAACTGGTAAATTGTGGCACCAGAATTCAAACCTGAACTCGGCCAACCCCAAAGACCCGGTCCTTTCCAGCTGTTCCCTTCCCAACTGACCAGAATAAATAGTTTCATGCCATTCCCCAGCCCCCTTACATTGTTTTTTATCCTTGCCTATCACCATCACAGAGAGCGAAATGGATGCATCCCCTTTCACTCCCTGGTGTGTCCTGCCCCACCCATGCAGAGGGAAACCCCCTACCTTGGTCTGCTTCTTCTCTGTAGCATACACAATGGAGGTGCAGCACACCTCTGCCAGCTTGCGACCCTGGCCATAGAATGACCAGCAGCAGATCTCATCACCGATGACGTCCTTGATGAAGAGCACACGACCGTTGAAGCGCAGGGAGAGCTTGTCAAACAGCTCGATGTTTTTCAGTAGGTGGTCATCAGAGTTGCTGAAAAACCCAGGGGAGCCAGCAGGCCTGGAAATGAGGTTCCGCACAGGGAGGACACTAGCTGGGCTCTCCCCGCCCCTCCCCAAGCATGCTGAAATGAGGGAAAGTCAAGATGCCAGAGGGCACAGGAAGAGAAAGCATCATGGGGCACCATCTGGGTTTGGGGGCCTGCTCTGAAAAGCAGTCGAGTTGGTTTTAAGTGAAAGCAGAGAACTGAGGGAGGGAGGTCTCCTCTCACTAGGCCTGGAAAGGAGGAGGCTTGCTGCTGTCTTAGCAGGATTCTTCCCTTGCTGTGCGGGAGATGCTAGCAACAAAGAGTCACTGGGAAGATTTGGGACTGACTGAGCCTGCAGCCTCCTACAGCCTAACTGACCTGTTGAGAAGACACGGGTGGGGGTGGCGCGGGGGAAACTGGCCTAGGACAAAGGTTGGCTTAGGAGGAGTCCCAGCCCACTGGCTTTCCCGTGTCCCTCCTCCACCGCATAGGATAATGCTGGGAAAACACCTGGCATGCTGCTTGACATGACAGATGTTAAAAGGGTTTCATGTTCAGTCTCGTCTATTCCAGCCAGGGCTCTGCACCAAATTCCAAATGCCTCTGCCTTGATCTCCCTTCTACCCTCTGTCCTTCCCTCCTCAGACCCAGACCTGTGCCAACCATGCCAGGAGTGCAGGTGGCTTCCCTTGGTCTGCTGCCAAACTTCCACTCTGGCTGCTGTCTCTTAGCTGCCTCTGCAGCCCTTCCTCAAGGCCCTCCCCTCAACCCCACCCATGCCACCCCCACTGATGCCCACCTTACCTGGTGTAGGAGTACTTGTTGTTGCTTCTGTTGTACAGCAGCTTCACCACAGGCTGTGAGGGAGGAGAGTATGAGGGCTGGGCCAAGTCCTGGAATCCCCTGCCTGAGCCCTCAAGAGTCCCTCCGAGATCCCAGTACCTTGGTGGAAGATTCGATGAGCCTCTCCTCCTCTTTCAGGGAGGTAATGATGGGGATGTTGCACACAGGCTGGTAGGAGTCCTTCTTGTCCTGGGTAACACAGGCGAGAAGCCTTTTCGAGGTCTTATTTGCCAGGCTTAGCTAGGCTTTCCCCAGGAACTGTCAAAGCCCCTCTGCCATGGCCAGCCCTGCTTGCTGACGCATCAGACAGATTAGGAGGCATCTGGTAACAGAAACTGCCAGCTGGCAAGCAGACTCCCATTTTTAAAAAACCAAAAATGCAGGTATCTAGGCTATACACTAGCAGCAGGGCCTAGTCTTACGGCTTGAGTGCGTCACCTCACAAAACTGACTGGCTGCCCATCTGCTTGGCCTGGGCAACACCCGACGTATTTAATTAGGTTTGGACTCATCAATCATACCTGCCACACAGCCTTCCAGGAACTGCACTCTTACGTCCCTGGAGGAGGGGGCCAACTCCCAACCATGTCAACCAGCCCCACTCTGCCTCCGTACCTGCAGGGCGCTCTGGCACATGCTCACCAAGCCCTGAATGAGGTAGTATTTCGCTTCAGCCATCAATTCCTTGATTTCTTGACGGTTCTGAGGGAGGATGATGGTGTCGTCACGGAGGTAATTCAAAATGGTGCCGAAGTGCTTTCCACATCGGTCTATGAGGATCCAGCCTAGGGATTCAAATGGGCCGCAGAGTGTGACTGTTTGCCTGCAGGCACCTCAGAAGCAGGCAGTAGCAAAGGCCACCTGACAGCCTGGTGACAGGTGGCAAAGAGCACATGAGCATAGAGCCCACAGCATGGGTAACAGAAAACAGAAGCTCAAGCCCTGAAGTCCATTGTTGCTCTCACTCCTCCCCTCTGAAGCCAAGAACTGGCACATACTGTAGGGGAGACTGGCTCTCAGGCTCTGTGGAGGCCTGCAGAGGTCTAAGCACAGGAATGACAACACAGAAACCTCCAGGCCCTGTTTGCCTCTGCCCACTGCCCTACTATGGTGATGCTTCTTATGAGAATCTAGTTCTATGTGAAGAGAAAAACAAAGTATGGATAGCCTCTCTGGGGAAATGGCTGTGTAGCCATACAATAACCTATGTGCAATGTCAAATAGAATTCTGAAGCTCAATTAAGGATGCCAGGTGGAGTCCTGTACTAGGTGAAGTGGAAAAGTGAACCTAGAGTCTATATATGCCAGGCTTAAGTCCTGCCCCAGGAACGCCTCCTTCCCTTCCCACCTAGCCAACAAGCCCTGATACCTCACCTTCCTTGTCAGTCAGCACCTCCATGCGCCCGCTGAACATGGCCTTGAGCATGGTGTCATGCCGGGTTAGTGCCCGCACGGTGGTGTAGTACAGCGAACCGCCCACATTGAGCTGGACGTATTTGTTGCCCAGGCTTCCTCCCTTGAAGCCGCTTAGCTTGGGCTTGGCCCCTGAGGCTGGGCACAAGCAGGTATCCCCCGACATCTCCCGCTTCAGGTAGATCACCACACGGCAAGAGGTGGGCTTGGAAGGTTCCGCCGTGGTGAAGGGTCACGAGTGAGTGGCCAGTGGAGGTGAGAGCCTCATACTCTCAAGGCTGTGAGCAGATGGGAGAGAAGGTAAGAGTCAGCAGGGGACAAAAGGAGAAACACTGACCATCCAGTCATTCTCGACAAGTCAAGGTTCCCTGGCAGAGATGAAGGTCTGAGGCAACGGTAAGCAAGATGCTCCTGCTGTTCTGCATGACACCAGGACCCAGCTGTGGGAGCACATTCTAGAGCCCAGAGCTGGTCACGTCACCAGCCTCCCTGAGACTCAGCTCGGGGCAGCAAGAAGGACAAGCAAGCCCTGGGAGCCAGTCAGAGGAACAGACTGGGCAGGCCAGAAGTCCTTACCCTGGGGATCTGCCAATCCAGTTATTTTCTTCACAAGATTCCCAGGATTCAAGACTTTCAGTCAAACCCACTGGGAATTCAGCCTGCCTAGGAGTTTCCAGGAGCCTGAGGGACAGGGTACACTTCCTTTTAAAGATTCCAGACTCAGAAGCAGCCTGCGCCAGTGCTTATTTTGAGTAAAGCCCGGAGGCTGGCTCCAGGAAGGCAAGTAAAAGCAGCTCAGGAGAGCATGAAATGAGTCGGGCTCGAGGGTCCCAGCCAGTGTTCCTGGCAGAGGTGACCCGGGCTCCAGCAGGCGCTTCCTGACCTTCCCGTTTCTTGGCACCAGCCCTATCCCAAGTTCCTGAAATTGTCACCATTTTTCAGGATTTAACAGTTACAGGATGGCTATTTTTGCTTCTTTTCCTGAGAAGGGGCCCAGCCCTATCTCTTCCTCAGTTCCCTTCCAACAAGAATAGGAAGGGCTAGAAAAGACCAGATAATAAATATAAAATCAATTAAGTGATCTGGAAATTGAAAGTAAAGCTAGGTCACTTCTTTTGATTTAGATTTTGTTATATGTTTTGGTTTTCTAAAGAATCCATTCACTGAAGAAAAAAGAAGAAAACATTCATTGCATTAAATATTCCAGGCATTTAATATTTATTAACTCACTGAATTCATTCAGCAATAAAACAACATTGTGTTCCTATTAGGTTAAGCAGCAGGGATAGAGAGATGAGAAAATACCATCCTTGTCTTTAAGGAGTTCAAAGCATCATAATGTTAACAAGAATAAATACGATAAGAATTAGCATTTACTAGTACTTCCCCCTGCCCGGCACTGGAGATACAGAAGAGAACAAGGCATGGCCTCATGGAGCTTGCATTCTAGTTGGTGGATACAGACAACAAGAAAATAAATAAGCAGGTAATTCCCAAAGTGAGAAATGCAATAAAGATAAAACAGTATTTTTTAATACATATTTTTTATTGATTTCAGAGAGAAAGGGAGAGGGGAGGAGAGAGAAACATCAATGATGAGAGAGAATCATTGATTGGCTGCTTCCTGCACACCCCCTACTGGGGATCAAGTCCACAACCCCTGCATGTGCCCTTGACTGGAATCAAACCCAGGACCCTTCAGTTCACAGGCCAACGCTCTATCCACTGAGCTAAACCGGCTAGGGCCAAAACAGTATTAAGAAAGTGACGAGGGAGATGCACTAATCTAGACAGGGGACCAGGGATAGCCTGTTTGGGAAGGTGACATTCCAGCTCAGGTCTGAGAGGATATTCCAGACGAATGGAAATGTAAAGTGCCAAAATGTCAGCTAGACACGTTTTAGGAACAGAGTTAAGGCCACAATGGCTGGTGCATAGAAAGAAAGGAAGTCCAGATCACATTAAAGAGTTCTGATTTTATACGAATTGCAATGGGAATCGATTGGAGAGTTTTAAGCAGGAGACTGATATGATCTATTTACATTTGGGAATGTAAAGACTTCCAGACAAACCTACTGTGAGTCCAGCCAGCCTAGGAGTTTCCCAGGGGTCTGAGGAACAGGATACACTTCCTTTATAAAGGGTCCAGGCTCTGGCTGCTGTGTAGAGAATACACTGTAAGGGCTCAAGAGATCAAGTGGGAAGACCAGAGGAAGCCATAGTCTGGGCAAGAGAAGAATGGTGAAGGCTTGGACTATAGTGGTGATCATGGAAACAGGAAAAGAGTGGAATTACTACATTTAATCATCACAACATTCAGAAGTTTACAGTTGCACATCATCTCTTGTAAGTGCAACCCGGAAACAGCGCACTGGTTTTCCCAAGTTTACTGCTCCGTTCTCCAAACTTAGCACAAGGCCATTCACATTTCAAAGCATTGAATATATGTTCGTTTGTTACACTGAAATCGTCCCTGATAATTTAGGTAGGACCCTGGGAAGGATTGCTAAGGAAGGGCAGGAGCAGGTGCTGTGAGGTACTGAATTCCTCTGATGGCTTGTCCAGGTGGCTCTCATTTGCTTCAAGGACACAAAGAACCCTCAGGAGAAGACTGCCCCATCAGTAAGTAACACTAGTATGGGATCACCTTACCTTCCGCAGCCCACCCCAAAGCAATAACATCACCCCTTAGCAGGTTTCAACAAGTTCTTGTGTGTTTCGTGTCTAGCATCCATTTCCCCAGGATCAAAGAAAACACACACTTATTCTGCCGAAGCAAAGGAACTCAAAGGCTAGGTTGTTGCCAACAGAGAAAGACAAACCCAAAGTTAATCTATTCTTTTCCTACAAAGCCATTGCTATGAGCCCCCGAATGACGTCAACTCAGATTCTGTCCATACCAATAGGTTCCAGGAATTCTCTGGCAGGTAACGCCCAGAAGGCAATTCCTGTGGGAATGAAGTTTCCACTGGGAGCCTCAGTGCCTTCCTTCCGGACTTTGTGTGTGGACATCGGGGGTGCCTGAAGCTAGGGCGCATCCGTGTCACACACAGCGGAGCTAAGGGGAGCCCACGCAGAATAAAGGGCAAAGAGCCTCGGCGGCGGGAGGAGGTAGGGGTCCTACAGGAAGAACACTCAGGAATTAGTTCCACACGCGGAGACGGGACGTGCGGAGAGAGCCGGTCTTGGTTGAAGAGGGCGGGTCCAGCAGAAATCCTACGTGTAAAAATCTTAGGCTGCACCCAAAGGGTCTGGAGAAATTAAACAAGACCCAAACTCTCTGTGGCCAGTGTAGTCTTTCCCAGCTCGTAGCCCCCCACCTCCAATACTACCAAGAAACCGAGACCGGGACACAGAGACCCAGACAGACAGACACCCACCCCCCACACCCACCTCCCCTGCGCTGTTCCACGCCTTTTTCCCAGGACCAGGTGGGGCTCTCTTTGCTCCAGCGCGAGGCCCGTCCATCCCTTCCCCGCGCCTAGGGTATCGGCAGATCCGATTCTTACCGTCCCCAGCGGCGCCTCTACTGTCAGGTGGGTTGCAGGCCGACCCCGAACCGCCCCTAGGCTGTGGCCGCCCTTCAAACAGCAATCCCAGGCTGTGAAATCACATCCTCCGACCACACACTCCTTCCCGAGCTGCCGCCCAGCGGGGCGGGCCCAGGAGCCTGAGACTATAAGTCCCGGCATGCCCAGCACGCAATCAGTGGAGAGGGAAGAGCCCCTAGTGTGTTCCCTGGAGAGCCCACAACTACTTCCGGAAGACTTTCCGGTGCAAAGGCTTCTGGATCTTGTAGGCAGCGGTCCCTCTTCTCGGGCCTCTCTTTCCCAGCAGGCCCTGCGGGTTAAGCGGGGTAAAAGCTTCCGGTGTCAAGTAGTGACGTTATGCGTACACAGGTCCTGTAGCCGTGGCAGCGGCTGAGGGTGGTGGGACAGGTACCGCTGCCGCGGATCTGGGGAGCAGCTCTCTGCCCACCTCAGCCTGGGCTGCGCGCGCCGCCGCCGCAGGGTCGGAAGGTAGGCCGTGACTCTGGTCGGGAGACGGGGACGGACCCGGGGCGAGATGAATCCGACAGGCCCGCGCCTCGAGGAAAGACCGTCCCAGGCGGAAAGAAACGTGGGAATTCCGCCCAACTCTTTGGGAGCGGTGTTACACGCTGCGTGGGCCTGCAGCTTGACGCGCGGATGCTCCAACAACCTTGTGAGAAAACGGTGGCTCAGATAAGTCCCAGGAGTTTACATAGTGAAGACAGCCAGTTCCCTCGCCCAGGCCTTCCTAACTTTCTGCCCAGTGCCCTTGCCCCATGGACGATCGTCCTCGCGGTGCCTGGCTGGGATCTGGGAGAGCCCGGGGCGGAGGGTCTCCCCGGGTTTCTCAGAGGCTCCGACGCGCGAGTGGTGGGAGTTGGGAGACCTCATAGTCAGCTGTGAACCCTCTCCCTTCACCCCTCCTCTGGTCTTACCCGTCGCATTCAGCCATACAGTTGTCTCGCCAGAAACACGGGGGTCCTGTCTCTTTCCTTCCCTCGTCCCCCAAGCCCCTGCCACATTCAGTCCGCCCTTTACTCAGTCCTGACAACTCGACTCCCATCTCAGATTGGAACACTTTTCTCCAGCTGCAAGCCTTGGTGGCTGTGATAACCTCCTGTGTTCTCACAGTCCTTCATTCCACAATTGCTGAGTGCCAGTTCCGTGCAGGCCCCACGCTAGGTGCTAGGGTGATGTGATGAACTGGGTCGGCGCAGCCCCACCCTCGTGTCCTGGGTCACGGTGGCCTCTCTGAGGCGCATCTGACCATGCCACTCAGTTGAGAATCCACTGGCTGCTCATGAAGCCTCGGGTAAAATCCAGGGTCATTCCTGCGCTTCCAGAGCCCTTCAGACCCAGCTCTCTCCCTTACCCACGGCATCCGTCCCGCGCTCCCTCCTGCTCAGTTCTTGGGGTATTTAGTGTGTCACAGCTTCAGGATCTTCACACGTGCTTCCCCTCTGCCTCGAATGCTCCCCCCCACCCCTCGCTTGACAGACTTTTGGGCATCTTTTAGGTCTCAGCTTCAGGGCCCCTTTGGCAGAAGGCTTTTGTTGACACCCCCAGCCCCGTAAGAAGTATGTCCTGCGGCTGGCGCTTCCCCTAGCACCCTGGGCCTCTCACACTGTTACCATCATTTGTGGTGAACTGTCTGCTCTTTGTTCAGAGCTCAGGAACTGTAGCATGAAAGCATTTCCTTCACTGTTTCGTCTCCAGAGCAGGGTCTCAATGGATGTCTCCGCATAAATTGGTGCTCTCAGGGAAGGGAGTAAGAATTGAAGCAGATGTTTGCTCCGCAGGTTACTTGAAGCTTTCTAGAGTAGCTGATCTGGTGAATCTCCAGTAGGTGTTAAGTGCTCAGCCTGCGTGTGTACATGTAACAAGCAGGGTATTAAGAAAACAGGAACAAATACTTTTAAAAAGCCTGATCACAGTTGGTGTGGCTCAGTGGTTGGACATGGACTCATGAACCAGGAGGTCACGGGTTCGGGTTCCATTCCGGTCAGGACACCTGCTGGGGTTGCGGGCTCCATCCCCAGTGCGGGGCGTGCAGGAGGCAGCCAATCAATGATTCTCTCTCATGGTTGATCTTTCTGTCCGCCTGTCTGATCTCCGTGTCCCTTCCTCTCTGAAATCAATAAAAACATTAAAAAGAAACTGATCATAAAGAAGTTCTGGATGATTAAAATGTTTCAAAAGGAGGATGCTCGCCTGTTTACTTGAGTGGATTGCAGGGAGGCCCCAGGCTCTTGGCACCAGTCATGCACAGACAATCTGTGCACATGCATTAGTTGGCCCACACAGCGGTGCATGTGCTTTAGTCCTTACTTTGACTTTTTGAATTACTTTCCTTTAAAAATCAGATCCCATATGTAAATCTGGATTTCTGGTCCTCTTGAAAATCAGTTCTGGCAATGGTGGGACCTAATCCCTGCCCCCCCTCCTGTTTTAAAAAAGATTTTATTGACTTTTTAGAGAGAGAGGAAAGGAGAGGGAGAGAAACATCCATCGACTGCCTCCTGCACCCCCTCCACTCGGGATTGAGCATGCAGCCCAGCCATGTGCCCTGGCTGGGAATCCAGCTGGCCACCCCCAGGTACATGGGCGATGCCCAGGCAGCTTGGCCACGCCAGCTTCTTAAACCATGGATCTTCTCATGGTCCACGTGCTCTGGGCAGTCAGTCCCAGAATCACCCCACTCAGAACAGAGCTTCTCTGAGGAAGCTGGAAGGGGAGGGGAGGGTCGGAGGAGGTGGGGCCAGAGGGAAGGGCTGGTGCAGGGCCAGGTGGTGGTAGCCTTTGGAACACCTGAGGTTTTGGAATTGGTATAGTGGCCAATGGCCAGTCTTGAGTAGCATTGCCTTCCTTTCTAGACAGGCATGTGCTGTTTGTTGTGTTACTTTAAAGCCAGAATGAGGGTGAGTTTTCAGTGTTCCTTTCCAAGAACTGAGGCGTCCTTTAGACCAGGAATGTAAGGTGGCCTGGGAAGGGAGGAGAGGTGTCTGTGCTGGTTCTCTTGCCGACGGAAGAACTCCAGACTCGCTGGCTTGGCACACAGGGTCTTTCTGATCTGGCTTCCTCTGACCTTTCCAGCGCCACCCTTTATCCCTTCATCTTCTAGGCAGGATAGGCCCTTCCAGTGACTTCAGGCTGTTGGTCATGCTGCTCTCCGCTCGGAATGCCTGCCCTGACTTCCTTATTTTGTGTTTTCTGCTTGAAAGATACTGACCCAACTTTGGGTCCCGGTTCAGGCAAGCGCGCAGTACCCCCTGGCATACACTTTGGGCAATACGCTTACTCCTGGCTTATCTTTCCAACCCCGATTTTTAATTCACCCAGCCTTGCTCTTCCCTTGCTTTTTGCGTTGTTGCAGTTCTGCATTTGAAAAGCTTTTTCTTGTCCTTTTGGGTATATAATTGGGGGTAAATAAATATGCTTATGGCGAACAGCTCAATTCACATGTGAACTTCCTCAGGCCAAGTTAACTGCTCTCTGGTCCTTTAGTGATATTTCTGTAAAAGCACTTAACACAGTATGATTTTTCAGTTTACATGTCTGTCTCCCTCCAGCTAACCTGTGCTCCTCCAGGGCGGGTACCATGTTGCACTCATCTTTGTACCCCCAGCATCTAGCGATGCTGGCATGTAGTAGGCACTCAAGAAATGTGTGTTGAATGAACAATGCCTGTGACAAGCACCTGGACTTTATTCTTTCCTGACCCTTGATCCTATGACACATCTCCTCCTGCTGCTACTGTCACTCCTTCAGAGCAGATCTTCTCTAGAGAACCTGGAAGGGAAACAGGTGAGGCTTAGTGAGGTGGAGGCAGAGGGACGGGGGAGCCTTTGGAACAGCTGGGTTCTGGCATTGGCATCGGGCAGGAGTGGAGCTGGGCTGGAAGCAGGCCTTTCCTCGGACGGACGGCTGGGAAGTGATCATGGTTTGGGGTTGGTTTCCTTACAGCTATGGCCAAGGACATCCTGGGTGAAGCTGGGTTGCACTTTGATGAACTGAACAAGCTGCGGGTGTTGGACCCAGAGGTTAGCCAGCAGACCACAGAGCTCAAGGAAGAGTGCAAGGACTTCGTGGACAGTGAGTGTCATTTGGGGAGACATGTTGCCACTCGGCTGTGAATTATTCCAGCTGTGTCCCGCCCTCCCTCCCAGCTGTTGCTCTTGGCCCAGCCAGAATGGAGCTGCTGGCTCCCTGAAGGCTGACCCTGACCTTTATGAATTCCCATGTGCCATCCACCTTCTACCTGCCCTCTTCTTATGCTCTCATGTATCCCACAGGGAACACCAGTCAAAGCAGAGGCTGAAATGCCGAGAGGAGGGTGTGTTTTGAGATAGGCATCTTTGATTTTTTTGCTCCTACAAACCTTTTTTTTTTTTAAATATATTTTATTGATTTTTTTTACAGAGAGGAAGGGAGAGGGATAGAGAGTTAGAAACATCGATGAGAGAGAAGCATCGATCAGCTGCCTCCTGCATACCCACTACTGGGGATGCGCCCACAGCCAAGGTACATGCCCTTGACCGGAATCGAACCTGGGACCTTTCAGTCCGAAGGCTGATGCTCTATCCACTGAGCCAAACCGGTCAGGGCGCTCCTACAAACCTTAAACTTCGTGGGGGCAGAACTGTGGCTTGGGAGTGGGAAATAGAGTTGTGTATTGATGACTTGATTTTTTGGGAGAAATAGTATTTATTCTCAGTAGTGGGCTTGCCTGTATTGGGAGTAAAAGTTGATTAACTGGAGTCCCTAGAAGCAGCTCAGCAGACCCCATGAAAACATCTTTTAACGGGAGATACCCAGGACACCTCCTGTCCCAGCAGCCAAGCAAGACCAGTGGCTGAATCACGGGCAGGTGTAGCTAGAGCAGGATCTCCGAGCCTCTGGGGACTGTAGGCTGAGAGCTCACCGGGTGAAAGTAGCAGGAGTTCTATTGCCAGCCTTCTGGCTGCTGGGAGGTGGCCCCATCTTCCTGGGCCTTAGCTTACTCCTCAGTAGTGGGGGTTCCACCACCCCAAGGATATTGAAAAAAAGGGAATGGGAGATTAGGCACTTAAATTGTTTGAGCTCTTTATTAGCTGTGGTCACAGTGGATAACCCCACCATCTAGTGTAATGTGTGGCTACAAGAGGCAGCTTCCTGTCCTGAGGCAGGGCAGTCCTTTCATGAACGCAGCCCTTTGTACCTCCTGGGTGGGAGGGGGCAGGATGGGGTCCACCCATAGAGTAGGCCCAACAGGGCCTTCATAGCCTGAGGCAACAGCAGCTAGCTGGTCGTGGGGGCTCAAGGTCCAAATACTCCCCAGTCATCTCTAGGGGTTCAGACCAAGGGTGGCAGACTTCAGACCAACAGCACCAAATTGTTTGGTTGAAAATTAGCAGGGGCAGTTATCCTTCCCTCGCTGAAAGGGAACACTAAGGGAGTGATGACACTGAGGAAATAAAAACATTTTCTTCTTTCCCCAAAAGAAATTGGCCAATTTCAGAAAATAGTTGGTGGTTTACTTGAGCTTGTTGACCAACTTGCAAAAGAAGCAGAAAATGAGAAGATGAAGGTAAGATCAGCGCGCATTTTATCTCCTTCTTGGCCTGGGACCCTCGTTCACTAACCGGTCATCTTCTGCCCTCTTGATGTGTGTGTGTGTGTGTGTGTGTGTGTGTGTGACGGGGGAGGGGGGGGTTTGAGGAGGAGATTCTTTTAATAAAACAAGATTTTAAATGTTTCCTATATAAGTATCAACTCATGTTGTACACCTGAAATATTACGTCAGTTATGCCTTAGTTTTTAAAAAACAATTCCTGGTCCAATTAATCTACTTTGAATTTTTATATGCCAGTACACTGTGTCATTATTTCCTTTAATCGCTACGTCACTGAAATAGATGGTTTTATCATCTTATAAATGAAGGCGTGCAGAGTAGATGACTTGGCAAAGAGCACTCAGTGTTCCAGACCGGGGGATACTCCTAGATCTGCCTCAGAGCTCTAGGCCAATTCTAACTGTGGAATCCTGAGGTTAATCCTTTCTTTCTCCCAAAGCTCTGGAGTTCAATCTTCTTTTCCCTCTGGGCAGTGAGGTAGCCCCCAAGTGGTGCTCACCCAGTTGAGGACTTAATGCTGAAGATGGTTTGAATGAAGCCATGACCTTCTTTGGCAATACTGTTCTTCTAGGCCATTGGTGCTCGCAATTTGCTCAAATCTATAGCAAAGCAGAGAGAAGCCCAACAGCAGCAACTGCAAGCGCTAATAGCAGAAAAGAAAATGCAGCTGGAAAGGTAAGACATTATGTAAAACGAGGTCTGTATTCCACTGCAGTTCTTTTTCTTCTGATAGTCACCTCTTATCCTTATTCATTTTTCTCCTAGGAAGTGTCTCACTTGCCATCTTAATTTGAAGGTTTTAAAAATAAAATTACATTTGATGGAAAACTCATTAATATCAAATCACCTGTAGTAGTTTGAGAGCATGAACTCGGGTAGCTAGTGTGCAAAGGTGGCAGGCGGAAGACCCTCGAAGGGCCGAAGACTTCTCATGGTGGCCCTGTGCAGCGCTTTGCACATCTAGTCTTTTGTCTTCTTGCCCTAACTTCATTCTAACACTGTTTCTTGGAGTCATTTAAGTCACCTATATTCTTTTCTAGAAGAATTAAGTCCATGGTTTATTTCATCCATTTTTAGGGTTTCTAACAATTTTGTTTTCCAGGTATCGGGTTGAATATGAAGCTTTGTGTAAAGTAGAAGCAGAACAAAATGAATTTATTGACCAATTTATTTTTCAGAAATGAACTGAAAATTTCATTATATAGCAGGAGGGCAGAAAAAAAACACAAACCTCTGTACCATTCCAGTGACTTTGACTAATGACCCAAGTATATCATGTGAGATGGTGTGTGAAGGATGCATCATCTCTGAAGGCAATAAAACAAATCTGGGGCTTGTTTCAGATGCCAGTGTGTATCTGGTAAACACCCTGTGACCACAGTGGCCCAGGTTCTCACCTCTTGCATTCTTATTCTGAAATAAGCTGTCTGTAAACTTTGATTTTTTTTGTAAATTCACAAAGCTTTGGAGGAAAAAGCAATAAATTATTGTTTTCAAATGGCTTATCTACCTGTTTTCCTGGTGCCCTTAAAGTGTACACTTAATCACTTGTAAGAGAACCTTGGACTTTCCAGCCCCTTGGCCACAAAACCAACCAGGCAGTGGCCAGCAGCTACCTTTATTTGGACTGGACACGAGTCAGAGGATACTCCCGATAATCAGAGTAATATGGCTTGTGAGCAGGACAGGAGAGGAAGCCGACTGAAACCAGCTTCTTCTGTTGTCCACGTGTGTTCATCAAGTCTTTTTTTTTTTAAGTTAGCTTTGAGTATGAACTTAGAGAAAGCTCATGGGACACCAGGTCCTAACGTGAAGAGACGCTGTATGCACACAGTGGACATGTTATGCCCAGCTGTCCCCCCTATTTGGCTGAGACTAATACAGGAAGGAATGATAAGACCATTAGGAAGAACGTCGTTCTCCAGAAGGCAGCACACTTCCAGGTCAGGTTTGAGACACCAGGACTAAGAGTAGAGTGACTCCTGTCGGGTGGAATGGAGACTAAAAAACCTTTCCTTCTGGATGAGCTGTTTGAAAACAGAAACAAAGCCCCTTCTGGTTGAACCCATATCTGGCTGAAAGGCAAGCCAGGGCTGACCCTTAAACCTCTTACAAACTAGTTTTTCTCTCTTCTCCCCACCAGGGGTGCAGGGAAGAAAACAGCATAGTTTTTAATGAGTACTGAAGAGGCATAATTTGAAACTTAAAAATGGCCTGAAATATACTACTCATTTTGCTGAATAGTGATTTGCTGTAGAGAATCTTGAGTTAAGGGGTTTAATCACATGCATATTGTGGATCAAATAACTGACGAAAATGCCAAGCAGGATATGTTTCTTAGAAGTTTACCCATTTCTGGTCTGGCCCTGTTGTTAGTAATTCTGCAGTGGAACATGGGCACATGGTGAACGCGGCCCACCCTCAGGTGACGGGTCTGTGCCAGTGCCCTTGGAAGGTGAGGTTATGGCTCCTGCTGCTGGTGTGTTTCAAACGCCACTGAAGACATGGGTTCTGAGCAGTTTTCCTTGCGCAGTTCTCTCATTTTTTCTTCCTTTTCTCTTCATATTTGTAGTAGGGGCTCCGCAACATGAGAAGCAGAAGCATAAGAGGGATGAGAAAGTAAGGGGCATAGACGGATACGAGAGTTAGGCGTTCACGGAAAGTCTTAGGCCCTTGTCCTTTGAAACCACTGGCTTTAGAAAAATCCTCCAATAGAAACGTGGAGAGAATTGGAATGAGGGTTGTCATGGTGTGGACTGCGTAGACGATGGCGGCGGTGCGAATCCACTTGCGGCCTCCTGCAGTTGTAGGGCAGAGAGAGAAGCGTTAGGTCTGCCCGTGACATGCCCCAGGACTGCCCCTTTCGGCTGAACCGTTATACCTCCTTTACCAAGTGGAAACATGGAAAACCAGGTGTGTTATAATGCTGCCTAAATGCGCAAATCTGCCAAAGAGCCAGGGTGATAGCTGGAATTTAATTCAGGAAAACTCTAGGGTGGTCAAAGTTAAACCTGTTTGGTCTGAAGGGGGGGGGGGGGGGGAGGCGGGGCTCAGCAACACGTTTGTTAAGTAATTACAGTGCATGAGGTGAGAAGACCAGTAGGTTCTGCCCAGAGATGGACTGGGAGCTGCAGTGGGAAAAGCTCTACAAGCTTAGTTACCACATATGTCGGTCTGACAGATTTCTTTCTAACACCTCAGACATATGGGGACGCTGTAAGAATCATTTTTTAAAAAAGAAGTTAAACCCTTAGGAATTAGCTTGATGCTACTACTTATAAGCCAGCATGATACTTCCTAAAACAGAAAAATGAAACCCGATGATAAAAGAAAAGGCAGTAAGTTCCAGCCTTCAGTAGTCAGGTTTCCTGTGTATGAGGCTTCCAGTTGCTGAGGCAGTTATGCAGCCCAGCTGACCACAGGCAGGAGCCTGAGCCACATGATGTCCCCTCACAGGAGCTATCCTGGTCCCACCAGATCCTCCACCCGCTCACACAACCACGGGGGCCCCTCCTCTCTCCTTTGAAGATACTTTCCCGAAGATTTCTGGGACCGGATTTGAGCAGGAATGGGATTTCCCACCATTTACCAACCTCTGAAGAAGGCATATGTTGCAATGGGAAAGAAAGGCAGCTGAAACACAAGCTCGCAAAACAGGAAGGATTTAAACCACACTGGGGGGTCCTGCAGCAGAGGGTCTTTGAATTCCTTAGCGTACCACTTCAGCAGGTTCCTCAACTGCAAAAGACCAAGATCACAATGAATACAACCAGCTGGCAGGGCAGGCGCAGCGGCTCCAACCCACTAGAAGAGCCTCATTCCCCAGCCCCCGTGGCACAACCCGCTGTCCGTGACACAGCCTAGATGGTCATGTAATAAAAGCTCACTAACTCTGACCAACGTTAGCTCCAAGACGTTTTCCTCGGCTCTTCCAGCCCCTTCGTGCCACCCAGCATCTGAGTGTGACTCCATGGCAACACTCATCTAGAGCCACTGCCCTTTGTCAAAAGCAGTATCTGGCACTTAGTTTGCTGAATGAACACACAAACATTCTATATAAAGGAATGAAAAACCATCCTGACATTCGCCCTTCACAACAGCAACTGCATGCCAAGCTCTCAGGGCCAGATATCCTCAAATACAGAAATAGATTGCACTGGGGAGGGGGCAGTGATAGGCAGTAAATCGAACCTGTGAGGACACAACTTTAGACAATTTAAATTGTCATTTATCCCCCAAAATATATTTTTATTGATTTCAGAAAGGAAGGGGAGAAGGAGAGATAGAAACATCAATAATAAAAATCACTGATCGCCCTAACCGGTTTGGCTCAGTGGATAGAGCGTCAGCCTGCGGACTGAAAGGTCCCAGGTTCAATTCCAGTCAAGGGCGTGTACCTTGGTTGTGGGCACATCCCCAGTGGGAGGTGTGCAGGAGGCAGCTGATCCATGTTTCTAACTCTCTATCCCTCTCCCTTCCTCTCTAAAAAGTCAATAAAATATATATCACTGATCGGCTGCCTCCTGCATGCCCCCCTACTGGGGATCGCGCCCACAACCAGGGTGTGTGCCCTGACCGGAATCGAACCCAGACCTCCTGGTTCATAGGTCGATGCTCAACCACTGAGCCACGTAGGTCGAGCCAAGTTGTCACTGACTCCCTGGTACACAAGTTTTTTCTTCTAGGAAACCAGTGGGACATGTATAGAAGAACAAACTGCTCCAAACCACAAACTATACAGCTTCACAGCTTGAGTAGCAGTCTTCGTTCTAGCTTGGGCCCCACCCTCATAATTATGCGGTCAAATAAGATACAGACCCATGCTGACTTGGCTGCAGGCAGAGAAAAGAAGTAAGGGCTCGAGGCTGCCCACTGTGCTTTTTAAAGAGCCGCCCAAGGCCTCGGGCTCTCCACATAAGTCTGTTGCATTTAACCTCCTGGAAATGGCAAGATTTCAACACACCTGCCATCAAAGCCAAATATGTATTTATATTAACAATAAATAAAGGCAACTTCCCAAGTAAAAATTTAGCTTACAATGGAAAATCTAAAGATATTCCTGTTAATTTTTAGTCAGAAGATAAAGGCTCACTACTATTAAATCGAGGTCTCAGTGCTGTGAGTGAGCTTTAGGCAAATATGCAGACACAGACATTCTGTTAGCACATTAACCGGGCTGTGTGGCTCAGCTGCCGGAGCGGAGTCCCATGCACCAGGTTGCCGGCTGCATTCCAGGTCAGGGCACAGGCCTAGATTTCGGGCTCGATCCCCAATAGGAGGCATGCAGGAGGCAGCTCATCGATGTTTCTCTTCCTCTCCCTTCCTCTTTCTGAAATCAATTATTTAAAAAACAAGACAGGCTCTGTCTAGATAACCGATTTATTGACCAAGTGACCTCTTAATGTGTATTTGGCTTGAAATTTAAATTCGTGGCAATCCCCTTGGCTTCCTCCTGAGCACTTTTCGGATAGTAAAGCAAGAGAAAATGTTCACAAAAGCTTAGGTCACTGCACCTCTCCGGGGCTCTATTTCCTTGCCTGTGAAAAAAGCAACTTGGGTCCTAGCTGGGTTGCTCAGTGGATAGAGCCTCAGCCTGTGACTGAAGGGTCCCAGGTTCAATTCCGGTCAAGGGCACATGCCCAGGTTTTGGGCTAAATCCCCAGTAGGGACGTGCAGGTGGCAGCCAATCAATGATTCTCTCTCATCATCGATGTTTTTCTCTCCCTATCTTCTTCCTCTCTGAAATAAAAAATATATATTTTAAAAATCCTATGCTTTAAAAATAAACATGCAAGTTAAGTGTTTTTGAAGATTTTCTTGGCTTTCCAGATTTACTTAGAAAAAAGCTTTAAAAGATTTACTGCAGAACTTAAAAGACATTCTGGTTCATTTGAACTTCATTTTCCATTCAATTTGTATACAGTCTCTCAGATCCACCTACTTCATAAATCCAGGCAGATTTGTACAGTACTGTAATTTCTAAGGGCTGCAGGATGGGATTAGCAAAATTTAAAAAAAAAAATCACTCTCATAATCAATTAGAACACAGCCACCTGCCCGCAGTCACCTAACAGGCATGTGATGCCAGAAAGAGGGCTGGTGGCAAGCAAGGCACAGTCCTCCAGCAGGGTGAGGAGCAGGGCACCTGGGGCCAAGGGCTGGCTCTGGACATAGCACTTACTCCCACTACATGTGTTTCCCCATTACAGTACCGACCTCACTGCTGGTAAAATAAAGTGAGTTAATACAGTCTTTAGAGCAATGGCTAGCACAGAAAGATTACTTGATTGTAATTAATACGTATCTGGAGATGTTCAAGTTTAATCCTGTTAACATCTCAGCATGCAAATAGTCATTAATAAGAACTCTTATTAGTAATAAGACCCCCCCCAAAAGGTAATAATAAAACTGTTTCCATTTATATACCTCAGTCACATTTCACTCAACAGTGTTTTCCATTAAAAACATTACCTGGCCTGCGCACATGGGATTCTCAACCAGGAGTTCTGAACAATTTTGTACTTCTCTAACTTGGAATGAGGTCACAGGCTGACTGCAAACCTAGATGCTCACCTGCTTTTCCTTCTTTTAACAGAAGCAATGCTACCCAGCTGCAAATCCTATCTAATAAAGAGGAAATATGCTAATTGCTGCCCCACCCTCAAACATGGCAGCACCCACAGCCACAAGATGGCCAGCTGGGGAGAGCAGTTGGGAGTGAAAGGGCCAGCAGGGGAGGACAGTTAGGGGTGACAGGCTGGCAGGGGAGGACAGTTAGGGGCGACAGGGCTGGCAGGGGAGCAATTAGGCGTTAATCAGGCTGGTTAGGGGAGTGGTAAGAGGGCGTGGTTAAGGGTGATCAGGCTGGCAGGCAGAAGCCATTTAAACCAGCAGTGGGACATCCCCTGAGGGGTCCCAGACTGGAGAGGGTGCAGGCAGGGCTGAGGGACACCAGGCCTCTAGTGATACTATAAAATGCTTCCCACCCTCTCCTTCTTGTAATCTAGTGATTTTCAACCTTTTTCATCTCATGGCACATAAACTAATTACTGAAATTCCAAGGCACACCAAAAAAAAAAAATATATATATATATCTTTCGCCAACCTTACCAAAAAAAAAGTCTAATTTTGATTCACTCATACTGGAAAGCAACTGTTTTGTTGGCTGTTGTCATTTCTTTAATCTGACAAGCTAAGGGAAAAGAGGCCCGAGTCCCTGACTAAATAGTCAAGTATTGCATATTTTAAAAATTCTTGTGGCACACCGGTTGAAAATTGCTGTTCTAATCCAAAGTAAATTCTCACTGTTTCCTAATTGTTTTTCTAAGCTTTGGGCTGGTTCATACTAAGAAAGATTTTCTAGCCCAAACATTATGTAGGCTTTTTAGTTCTAGGGAAAAATTTCTTCTACTTAAGGAGGAAAAGCAACAAATGTTAAATTTTGGCATATTTTCAAAGAGAATCAGAGAATAACTCAAGGCTTCTATTATTTTCCACAAAGAGAAGCAACAATACTATCATTCCCCACCCCAGAGCAACAAAATGATCAGAGACACAGGCCTTCCAAGCCAGGATGCCCCTTTCTAATGCCTTCAAAACAGCATCTCTCTCTCTCTCTCTCTCTCTCTCTCTCCCCCTCTCCCTCACACACCCACACACAGGGTTTCTGGCCAGATCCTGCCTACACTGGCTCTTGACCTTTTATATTAAGTTAACATTAAATAAAGCTGAGAAAACTTTGCCCAACCAAATATATAAATTTAAATGGGGCTATGCTACACATATTTTAATTGTATTTTGTGAGTGGTGAGCAAGGACTTGTGGAATGGCACATTCAGAAAGGATACAGAAACTAACAGCTGTTAAGTCTGGAATAACCTGGAGTAACATATTTGTCCAATATTAAGCGGACTCATTTAACATTATAGATTTTAAAGAGGCAGCCTGCCTGAATTTTGTGGGCCACAGACTTTGAAAACCACAGACGTGGCTCTCCTTTCTCCAAGGTAACTAAGGCTAATGCAGAGCTTGGACAACCTGTTTGGAAAGAGTATGTGCTATCTAGGTCTGTGTGACAGGCTGAATGGCCCCCCAAAATAGCCACATCCTAATCGCTGTGAATGTACCCTTAACTTGGCAAAAGTGAGTTTGTAGACATGATTAAATTAAATATCTTGAGATAGGAAGACTACCCTGGATTATCTGGTAGGCCCTAACTGTAATCCACATGTAGGGCAGAGGGACATTAGACTAAAAGAAAAGGAGGCAGAGTGATGACAGAGCCAAGATTGCAGTGTGTGGCCACAAGCCAAGGAACACTGGCAGCCACCAGAAACTGGAAGAGGCAAGGAACAGGGGACCTTCACGAGGAACCAGCTCTGCAGGATTCGTTCTGAATTCTGACTCCAGACTAGAAGAGAATAAATTTGGGTTGTTTTAAGCCACTGATTTTGTTCATTTGTTATGGCAGCAACAAGTGATACTACCCTGTGTATACTTAAGCTTGCAATTTAACCCAACTCTCTTACTTGACAACTGAGGCTACAGAGCCCTGACTTGCCCAAGTCACTCCAGCATTTCTTGGAATAACTCAGTCCCCAGTCCTAGTCCACTGCATGCTCTTGTCACACACTACCTAAGCTTTTCCCAAGAAAACAGGTCAGAGGGCTTCCCGGTTATGCTTGGATCTAGAAGTGAAGAAATACTATGGAGTGGGGATGCACTACTGAGTAATGGCTCTTGACCTTTTGAGGAGGGTCAGACACCCCCATCCTCCCCGGGAAAGTTGATGGAAGCTATAGAGTCTCCTCTCAGAAAACACAAGGCACACGTATTTTGCATACCCCTCCAGGAGTTCACGGACTTCAGGTTAAGAAACTGCTCTGCACAGAACAAGCATTTAAGAAGAAACAGGCAACATCAAATCTACAGGTTTACAAGTCAGTCTTGCCCACAGTTCTACAGACAGATTGCAGACACACAGAGCTGAGGACAGGGATTTCACAGAAGAAAGGTACACAAGGTCCAGGCGTGAAAAGAACTGGAAAAATAAAATTCTGGAGAAATAAGCATTAAAGCAAAGTTTGGGGTAAAGAAAACTCTCCAACAACCAGGAAAATGAGGCTTTTCGCCTGTTTCCACTCAGACGATCCCAATTGAAAGGGTCTATTTGAAAAGGTGTCAGTCAGTCATTAGTTGAGCCTTTGAAGTTGCTGGATTCTGATCTTGAATGACTATCTGCAAATGCCCTTTTGACGAATCTACTTGGATTATTTCTTTGGGATACGACGGTATTTTAAAGCTCTCTCAAGAAACACAACTTTAAAACAAACCCAACGCGTGTTTTCCACACTGATGCACCCACGCTACTTCCCTCGAATGCTGACAAGTGACCTGGGGGGTAAGAGCCTTTAGGACACAGGCCGGGAACAACTGTTTTTGCGAGAACAAAGTGCTGCCCCAGCAGCTGGTGGGGAGGGCCTGGGAGGGACAAAGAACCCCAGGGAGATGCCGAGCGGAAAAGTAAGTTCAGGCCGCAGCGCCGGCAGGAAGGCCAGGGAGACAGAAGGGAAACCCTGTGCGGGGCCGAGGGCGGAGGAGAGGAGCCGCGGGAACGCCGGGCACCACCGCAGCGCGCGGAGGGAGGGCCCCGCATTCGGCGGCCCGCGGCCAGGACCGCCTGGCGCCCTCACCTCGACGGGGTAGAGTTCGCGGGGCAGCACCGCCTGCAGGTCGAAGAGCAGGGTGATGGGGATGTGGGAGAGGAAGTAGAGCCCCAGCAGCCACTCCAGGCCGCGCCGAGCGCTCAGAGTCCCCATCATCCGTCGCTTGGGCCGCGGAGAAGCGGAGGCTGCGCTCGCCAGGACCGCCGACGTGGGAAGAGCGCCGCGCCCGCGCCTCCTGGGACCCGCGCCCGGCCAAGGGCTACGCAGCTCGCTGCCATTGGCTGCTGAGGAGGAGCGCGCGTCCATTGGCTCGTCTGAATGTAGCGTGTCGGGAAGTCAGGCGGGGGCGGGGCTCCTGGCCGCCACGCGGAGGGTGCACAGGGGGCGTGCGGGGTGGACAGGGGGTTGCGGGGCGGGGAGGGGGGGTG